>BSSO01000942.1:0-27206 GCA_030267885.1 Mesembryanthemum crystallinum
GAAGCTATCCCCTAAAAGGACTCCTAAAAGATAGACTTTCTAAATTATCAAATACACAAAATATTCCATATATACAAATATCTCCCATATTAGCAAACTCAAACTAAAATCCTAGATTCAATGGAAGTGATGTCAAGAATTAGGTGTCTAAGTGTGAAGAATATTTCTCTGTGAATAGAGTAGATGATGTTATGAAAGTTCAATTGGCAGCTATACACTTAAAATCCAAAGCTTTGATGTGGCATCAAGCCTATATTAAAAGTAGACTAGCTAATGCTTTTGAATTAGCTTAGGATGAATATATCACTGCTTTCCAGGATAGGATTAGTAAGGTAGTTGAAGATCCCATAAAGCTTTTAAGCAAATCGATTCTGTGGAAGCCTCCTATGATACCTTTAATCTAGTGCTTAGCAAGCATGACCTGTCGGAGTACTGTGTGGTTAATTTCTTCTTGGATGGTTAGGATGATAAAATAGAGAAATACGTGAGAAGTTACCGGCCAAACACATTGTATAATGTCTATTGTATGGCGAAACTCCAAGAAAATAACCAACATGTCATAATCTAATTGTGATGCAAGATTGAGAAGATAGTGCTAGTAGCTTAATGAAGGCCACAAAATTTGAAGGATGTGATTCAGTAGAAGTGTTAGTAAATTGCAAGTATGAGGTTCAAGAAGAAGAGGACATAGGATAAGAGGTGGTCACACAAGTAAACCTGTTATAAGATAATGCCACCAACCTTTTTAATGACTGGCCACCAGCTCTTTAAGTACCATTTGAAAGCAATGTCCAAACTCTTGTCCTCATTGCCGAAGCAGAGCCCTAGTTGAAAACGCACACAATTTACTCGACAGAATGCGACAACAAAATATAGCCACTAGTTTGGAGTAGACATATTAGGGACAAATTTCAGGTTTTTTCACCTTAATAGTTCAAGATTGCAAGTCTCCTCTAACTTAGAAATTTTCTCTAGTATATTTTGTGGATGTTAAGGGGGGAAAGAATTTCATGGAGTGTGCTTATCAAAATTGTATGTTAGAAGTGAAGGGGGTATTTTGGTACTCTTCTATGCTAAATTTACACAACCAGCTTATGAAATTTGTGGATTACAAGGGGATTCAAAGTTAAATCAAGGTAAACAGTGAGGAGATAGAGCTTGTTAACTATTGTAAGGTTGCTTCACTATGCCATAACTATTGTTGGGTTACTCCCATGATGTGGCATGATGATAGTTTTTTACATGGAGCTGCAACTGACATGGAAGAAGCTGTAGTACAAGACGCTATTGAATGAGAGTTGCAAGCCACTTTCTTCTTAAGATTAATATTGTTACACTCACTGAAAGTATATGATAGCAGCAAGACCCAATGTGCCATCAATATATTGCAGCTCAATATCTCTAACTGCATCATATATGTATTTGATCTTGGTGGAACTCCTTCCAAAAATCGCGACAATCATAAGTTATATGTTGCTCATCACTCCGGTCATCCCATCTCTTCGTTTTTTTTTTTCACCCTTGAGAACAAGCATTATTTGAAGGGGTCGGTATTGATACACTTGAAAAAGCAAGCTACAAGCCCAGTTTATCAACGCCTATCCCAACTACTAATAGCCCAACAAGAAAATAAGGAACTAGCTATTGATTCTAAGTCATTAGACTCGGTAGCTATGAACGATTGAATGCCAGTTTCTCCCTTCTTCTGTCGCTGTCTCTTTCTCTCTCTATCTCCCCCTTCAATCTTCCCCAATTGCAACCCTAACTTGAGTTGAATTTAGATTAAATTCTCGACAATTTTCTTCTTTCTCTACTCAAATTGCCCGGCTATTTAGTTGACTTCTTCTTATTTTATCTCAATTTGATCGAATCGGTAATGACCGTATCAGAATGACTAATGGATTGGATACCATTGATGTGTTTCACAAATGATGGGTGGACAGACAGAGCGGGTAAGATATTCAAGTGGATGCTGGTGGAGCATCACCCAATCCAAATATGAATCATTGATAACCCTACGTATAGGTAGCAAATCTTTGTAGTTTTTTTTTTTTTTTTTTATTTAAAGGAGAATATATAGTTTAGGTACAAGAAAATCGGTTTGAAGATCAAATTATAGCCAATTCTAAAGAAAATTACCATCTGTTGCCAAATGTGATATTGGTAATGCATTGCAATAGATCAACCTACATGTACCTCATATCCAGTAGTTCATTTTGGTTGGATATTGTCTTTATCAAAGAAACTAAAGATATAATTTACCTACTTACATCACTTTCAATATTTGACTTGCAGACTGTAGTTTGCATTCCTCTAATGGATGGTATAGTTGAATTGGGCTTCACTGAAAGAGTAAGTAATAATCCTATTTCATAAAGCGCTCATCTACTTTTTAGGTTACATTTCGCAAACTTAGTTGTATATGTAGGTGTGAAATATTAAAAAAATAAAAATAGTAAAAAAACTAGTTGTTTACTAGCTAAAAATGAATGTTAGCATAGGTAGCTTCTCAAAATTAGTCGTAATTGGAGTTGAAATTTGAAAATTATCTAATAAAGTGTTTAGTAGCTGAGATTTCTAAAACTAGTTGAATGCTCCGTCTTTAATTGAAAAGCTAGCTGTTTTTGTCAACATACCCTTAATCACAAGGCCGCAAAGTGACTTAATAGTTTTTTTAGTATTATTTTTGAAAAACAATATTATGATATTCTTAAGGAAAAATTTCAAAAAGGGTACATGAGATTTGGGGTAATAATAAAAATGTGCCTGACATTTACCTATTTCCATTTATGGTACCCAACCTTTTGAATTAATTCCGATTTAGGGTGCGATTGGCTGACGCGGTGAAAACTCTATTGGAACTACTAAAAGTTTTGAGAGAATATTTAATCCAAGGGGGTTTGCAGTAAAAAAGGGGAGGAGTTTGAAAGAAATATTCGGCTACTTGTAAAATGGTGAATGAGGTTGACAATAATCCACAAAAGAAATAAGTAGAGGTTGAAAGATGTCCATGGAGGGGCTATGCTTCATTACTTGCTGATGGCATAACTTTTCAGATCAAGATTGCACAATACTGTGTAAGAATCCAAGTGTTTCAGTTCCATGGATTGTAGAAGTTCTTAAGGCCGATTTCTAAATTTTGATATGAGTGTCAAAACCATGAAAGAAACTCTGACTCACGATTCTAACGGAGTTTTTCACGGCATCAACAATCATACCTTAAATGGGAATTAATTTGAAGGTTTGATACCCTAATTGGGAATAAGTAAACATCAAACACCCTTTTTATAGTATTAACTTAAACCTCGAGTACCCTTTTTGAAAATTTTTCTATTCTTAATTAAGACTTCTAAAATCTTTGACTTTAAATGACAATAGCATTGGAGATTGATGTTTAATTTGAGCAATATGACTTTTCCCACTGCTTTTATACTATTTCTTCCCTCTTTCTCTAGTTAGTAATTTTATTAAAAGCAACTAAACATTTTTAATTATTTAGTCACAACTAACTAAACTAAGAATAAATGGAATGTAAATGTACCATAATAAGAATGTATTACAAATGATAAAGTATTTTGAGTAGTTCTGAAATGTACTACTCCATAATAAACTAGCAATCTTTGTATATATGCACATCACCAAATTACAAACCTTTATGATGGAAAACTTTGAGATAAATGTGCCTATTGTGTTATATAAAACTTACAATGTGATCTAAGTTAGCATAATTTCATAATTATTACTCTCTCTTTTGACCCCCTTCTAGATCATCAATCCTAAGCAAGTTTTATGACACGTTATCATCTAACTTGGCATATGATGTGTCGCAATATGGTTAAATTCGTGCCTTTTAAACTTATTATATAGATGTAATAAAATATGTCTGATACTTTCTAATTTATTATTGATTTATTTATTATCATAAGCTTAGAGTTATTACTAGTAGATTTTTCAGGAAAAAAATACCCATATTTTGAAACATTCTAAATTGAAATAATTTTGATGAAAGAGTATTAATAAGCCTACTAAAATCCCATGTCATCTTAATTGGCAGGTTCAAGAGGACCCATTAATCATCCAACAAGTCAAGAGCTTTTTCATTGACCCCCACCACCACCACCACCACAACCCACCACCATCATCAGCACCTTCACCAAAGCCTGCCCTCTCCGAGCACTCCACTTCAAATCCGGCCGCCTCCTCCTCAGACCGCCCTCACTTTCGCCCTCCTGCAGTGGTTCCCGCCGCGTCCGCCACCACGGGCCTACCGCCTTCCACCACCGGCACCGCCAACGATGTGGAGGAGGATGAGGACGACGACGACGAAGACGATGCCGACTCGGACTCCGAGTCAGAGATGGGCCGGGCCATGTCGGGCCGAGCCGGGCCCACCCAAGCCGAGCCAAGCGAGCTCATACAGCTGGAGATGTCTGAGGACATCCGGCTTGGCTCGCCGGAAGATGCATCCAACAACCTTGACTCAGACTCCCACGTGGCGGCCACCGGGCCTATGACCCAACCAGGGCCACCGAGTCACCACAAGCTGCATCGAGCCGGCTCGTTCAGAGCCACCGAGTCGACCCGGAGATGGCCCGTTATGGTACAGCAACAACAAAAACAGCAAGAACAAAATGACTCATTATTGATCAGCAGTGGCCTCCAACTCCCCCCTTCAGGTAACTAATAAATTGGCAGGTTAAGCTTTACTATACTATACACAGTAAATCTTACAAGCAGTCATAATTAACTAACTTTCTTTTTTCAAAATTAAATTAAGTAAATACTTAACTTTGTTACTATATTAGTATAGCAGGCAAAATATGAACACTTTTGTTGTTTCATACAGTGAACTTTTACAAAAGTAACCGTGACCCAAATTCTCACTATTGTTGAGAGGTTGTTTCTATTGGAAAACTCATTAGAAATGAATTAATTCTCTTATGCTTCATAGTGAAGAAGTCCATTCACATTTTTTCAAGGGACGGGAGATGGGGAAATCGAATATGCAACCTATTCCCTCCGTCTCGCTATTACGTTTTCAAATCAAAATTGACACAAGAATTTAGGAGGAAAATTTTAGTCATTTTTGCCCATGTGAAATAGAGAGAATATAATTATTGGTTGTGAGAGAGATATAAAATTAAAAGAGAGAGAGAGTGATTGGAGAGAGAGTAATTGGAGAGAGAAAAAAGAGTTTTTTATTGTATTTTTTAGATAGTGGAAGGTTCATTTAGGGATGATATGGGGATTTATTTGGTTTGGAAAGGTAATGGTGGGACAAAATTTTTGGTAGTTTGGAGACATAATAGTGGGACGAATGGAGTATTATATATACTCAAGACATCTATCTTAACCACTAGGTAAGACTTCATTAGCTAAGTATGAGATAAGCTAGTAAGTCATTGAATTAGGGGGTGTTCGGTAAGGCGGTTTTTAATTGGGTGGCTTTTGGCATTGTTGGCATGTTTGACCAAGACCACCGGCCAAAGAGGGGTTTGGTACGTAAGTGGCATGTTGGATTGACTTTTGGCATCCTACAAGCCAAATTTTGAAAAGCCACTATGAGTCGCTTTTGGAGTTAGTTGCCTTGTGACTGGTGAGCCTTATGCTAGTTCTGTTAGCACTTACCTGCTAATGTTGACTATCTGATTTTACCAAACACTTTTCACAACGAGTCATAGTTACCAGCTAATCAAAGTTCATCATATAAAGTTGAAAACTTGCTCAAATTAGTAACTAATGACTCTTCTCTTCTGTTAAAACCTGGGTCATTTAGTAAAGCAAAAAGAGGGGAAAGGCAAAATAAAATCTACAGTTAAGTAGTTTAACACTTTAACTTTAACATACTACTAAAATTTTTAGTAGAACAGCAAGTGAAGACAAGTAGACAACAAGTAGTAATAATAGACATTTAGAGCTGAATGTGAACAAGCTTCCAAGATCAGGACAAAGGGAATATATATATGTTGGAGGGTTTGGCATTGTGTTGACAGAAAGGAAACCTGAATTTATGGTCTTCTGTAATGTAATTGAGTGAGGTGTATCAATTTAGGTAATAAGAAGTTTGGAAATTACTCTCTCTCCTTTCCTCTTTGAACTGTTGTGTGATAATTTTAGACCCTTTTCTTGTCAGCCTTTGCATTTTATGGGAAGCACGCGGCTGTGATCCATTTATGGTCACCTTGTTGGCTCTGCTCAGCAAAATATCCTATCCTGTTGCGAATTTAACTCGGGTTTTAAATCTCTCACCATACAAACAATAAACACACAAAAATCAAGGACACAAAATTACAAATAATATTACGTGCGTGGGAATTCAAAAGTCGGGAGAAAAACCACAAACGTACAAGAATTACTCTCTCAAACAAGAGGGTATGGCAAATAACAGTGAACATCCGAGACCTCTATATAGCACCTCAACAAGCCCCTTCCACCCAAACCACCCAACTATAATTAGGATACTTAGCTAACAGCCATTTCCTAAGTAAGTTGCTAAACACGTATAGTTCCAACCTTCCTCGACAATCTTACGAGATCATAATTTGTTCATTTTGAAAATATACTGAACAATTATTTTCAGACGATATTTTAGTTTTTGGTTGATGTTCATTTAGTTTCCAGGTGCTGTTAATTTGGAAACGTAAATTATATGTAAACCTAGCTGTACAATATAGGTGTTTAACAAGTAACTATGATCTCAAGATTTAACTATGACAAGGACTGACTGAATTAAAATGACAACAGTGAAGTGCCAACACTAAAGAATCTTCGGAAATTAAAGTGCCACATCTAGCTGATCTTTGTGTATATTCTCTCGTCATAATCTTTTTGCGAGCGTGCTGATCTCAATCTAGAAAAATATATGATGAGATTTTTGGTTCTATTGCGTGTGGCATGTTAGCAGTAACTATAATCATTTTTAAAAAATGGAATCACTGATGATGTCAACAGTGCATATTTTCAGTTTGTTATATCTGGCTAGAGTGCCAAATGCAAGTAAAGTGTACACTTTTTATTTATTTATTTATTTATATATTTTTTTTTGGTGTAAACACAATTACACAAGCACATATTCATCGAATATGATCGCAAAATCCACCCTGTCTACTAGTCAATTTCTAATAGTAATAGGACAATGATGTTTGGCATACAAAGCTAGTTTGGATTTCCCACTTTTTACTCTTCTGTAAGTTTGGTGTAATACTAAAATGAGGTGTGTTGTGAATAATATCTCTTTGGTGTTCAAAATTCTAAAAAATGCTACAAAGTGGTGTGGTATGTTAACCGTGTTTAGGTTATCATTTACTCTTTGATTAAAACACCATACTTCATAACTTAATTTATATAGTGACACAATAAAGTGAATAATGTCAGATGCCTATAAAGCTATAATGCAAAAAAAATCGGTTTATATTACATCCAGAAAGACAACCAAGTCATGTTGTGAGTTACCTTATACGTGATGAAGCCAAAATCCCCGACAAGAAACACAATCATGCCCCCTAACACGGGTTGGCTTTAATCTTACGACACGTCTGTTTTCCTCTATTTGTCCATTGTTTGTCCTTCAAAGCACAAAACAAACCCTAGATTATAGACATGTCAACAAATACCCACATCAGCTTGAATTTACAAAGAACCCCGAATGGTTAATGTTCTTGTTCTTCCTTCTCCACTAAATCCTTCACAAGCTCAACCTCAAGTGAAACACCCTTTACTTGGACCACCTGAAGCACCCCCTTGAGCATCCAAATGCGTACATAGGTTAACTAGTGACCCAACGTGCGTGCTAACACCTGCACTCTATAATCACATAACCCAAAACATGCTCACAACCCTACAACCATCCAACAAGTTCACCGAACCACTCAAGTTGGTCCAAGGACCCAACCTCCAAAGTCGTCACACACCCTTTTGCACGAGCGAAGCTTATCCTACGAACGACTGAGCAGTCCAACACATAAACCAGCCCAACCATCCTACCCTTCATCTGAACCTGTCCATCCCTACTGCCCTACAGATTGTGATCATTCTATCTCCAGCATTGCACTCTGTAACAAAATCAACTATTATGTACACCTCGATAGTTTTCTATTTCAAAAATTCCATTAGCTGGAGATTCTATTTGAGCAGCCATAATTTTTAGACTTTTGATCATTAATATGAAATGCTTGACCTAGCTATGAAATGCATACACTTAAATAAACAATTATCAAAATTTGATTTTTACAAAGATGAATATAGTGAATGGCTTGATGTGAAAGTTTCAATCCAATAGGGTTAAATAACATTGCATATGCTTTTGGCTGATTTATTCTCCGTCGCTAAAACTTGGTGTTTCCTATTGATCCAGAACCAATCCAGCTCAAAAGCCAAGATATAATCACATACTGTATTTATCATAATGTTCTTGGTTAGTTTGAGAATTTGAGTTTGAATTGAATTTGTACTTGATTGACTGAGATAGTTGTAGGCATAAATTTGACAAAAACCAATATTGAACTTCAGCACTCCACCATGGTCTCTCCCCCTTTTTTTTCCTTGCATTTGTATGATTTCAAATGCATCATCATGAAGTTAGTTGTGGAGAACTTCTACTCCTTTACATATCATCATTTCAAATCCAAATTTCAAACCCAATCCAAAATTTGCTAATACATACATATCCTATGTTATTTGCAGGTGTTCCTCCATTAGATGAGCTCTCCCAAGAGGATACCCACTATTCCCAAACTGTCTCCATCATCCTCCAATTCCAATCCACCGCCTCTCCATCCCCGTCGTCGTACCTCTCCTGCTCCCCGAACTCCGCCTTCTCGAGGTGGACCTTGAAGTCCGACCTCGACCACCTCCCATTGGAGGGCACCTCACAATGGCTCCTCAAGTACATTCTCCTTACCGTACCCTTCCTACACGCCAAGTGTCGAGGTGTAGACACAAGCTCCCCCAAGTTAGGGCACGACCCATCAGGACCAGTCCGTTTCCGCCCCAGCAAGGGTGGTGGTGGGACTCCCCAGGACGAGCTTTCGGCCAACCACGTGTTGGCCGAGCGCCGCCGCAGGGAGAAGTTGAACGAGAGGTTCATCATCTTACGGTCATTAGTGCCCTTTGTGACCAAAATGGACAAGGCCTCTATTCTGGGGGACACAATTGAGTACGTGAAGCAGTTACGTAAGAAAATCCAGGACCTTGAGGCGCGTGCAAGGCAGGTAGAGGGGGAGCGCGTGAGGTTGGCTGAGAAGGAACAGAAAAGCGGTGGCACTGGTGGCGGCACAGGGGCTGATAAGAGGAAGGTTCGGGTGGTGGAAGGTGGCGGTGGTAGTGGTGGCAGTGCGAAGGCGAAGGCTGTCGAGTCACCGCCATCGCTGGTGGCCGCGGAGGTGGTGCAGGTTTCTATAATTGAAAACGATGCGCTGGTGGAGCTCCAGTGTCCGTACAAGGAGGGGTTGCTGCTCGATGTGATGCTCACTCTCAGGGATATGCGCGTGGAAGTCACCTCAGTTCATTCTTCCATGAGTAATGGTTCCTTTAAGGCAGAGTTAAGGGCCAAGGTATACCAATTCTAATCCTTTCATTTTAAATTTTTTTTTTTTTTTTTTAAAAAATGAATATTAGTCCTCAATTACTATTTTAAAAAAAAAAAAATCCATACAAGATTTCAAGCATCTATTACCTCTTCTTCTATTTCTAATTTTCTATGTAATTAGCCTATGCCCTCCCATTTGCTTGCCTATTTTCACAAATGAGGCCATCCTAGTTACCAAACTCAGGGGATTACATAGAGGTTTCTATAGGAACTTTATCATCATGATTAACTAACATACTAGGTTTTATCATATAACATTACAAGAAATTCTTTAGATTTAAATAGCTACAAATAATGATTTCAAGAAAAAAAAAAAACCCTAATATAATCTAAACGGTGGCAGTGTTTGAGGAAGTCAAATGATATACGCATCCTTACTGTTAACTAGAGATCTTTTTGAAATGTTTAGATTATAACAGCTTTTACAATGACAAAAGCAAATCTGGCCAGGTTTTTTTTGTCTTAAACCCTTTTTACTAGCCTTGGCTTCAGACAATTAAGCATTTGAATAATCTCCATTTGCTTTTCTCTGTTTGAGCAGGTGAAGGAAAATGTCAATGGAAAGAAAACCAGCATAATTGAAGTGAAGAGGGCAATAACTCAAATACTGCCTCGTACAAACTCCTAGGTGGTTAATATGCAAAGAATATATATATATATATATATATACACACACTCAACTGATGAAGTTGTGTAACTACTGTAATTTTGTTTAACTACTTTACTGCAAATATAGAATTCAGTTGTTTATGTTCTGTACAAGATATGGTAACTAACAGACAAGCTACACCTAGTGTCTATATATATATCTCCGTCTCTTAGACGCGCAACCCATCTGAAAGTTATATTTCTAATCCATAATTTTGCCAAGACATGTGTTATTGAAGCCTGTGATAGCTAAGGAAGTTTGAGAAGATGAGGGCAATTTTATTAAAACTTGTATTGTAATTCTTAGTGTACACTCAAGTATTCAGGTAATAAATACTTCAACTGCATATTTACCCACCAGGATCAGCTTAACAGAAGGATACACAAAAAGATGAACAATTGAAAGTAGCACATTGGTTTAAAAGTTTACCAATAATATTATGACCATGTTTCTTTAACAGCGAAGACATTCGAATTGCCTTAACATGTATCACATAACGAGAATTTCAATCCTTTTTTCCTTTGAGGCCATCAACAATCCAGATCACAAATGAGCAGCAGCAAAATAATTTGAGAAAGAGAACACTGATTCATGTGGCCAGTAAGAAACATATATTGCTCACTTTCAAAAGACAATTTTTGATAGCTATACGCCTGCACCTATTCTGTTCTTAAGATCTTAAGAGCCATAATGGCTAGAGTGTTAGGGGTAGGATGTAGGAACAATATATGACACTATCGAATGAAGGGTAACAACTAATATCATATAGAAGAACAGGCCTGCGCTGAATTGTACAAATACTTTTCCAATGTGGCTACAAAACAAAACTGCATACAAAGTTAACTATTGAGGTTAGAGTACAGAGAACATACACATAAAAATCCTTGTAAATCCTGGTCGGATATGCTCATCGACCCTACTATTCTCCAGGTTGAGGGTTCTCCATAGCGAGGCCCTTGATTACATGTCGACACTGAAACCTGCAAGAAGAATTGAAGTTGAAAGATTCATAAAAGAAAAACATCAAAGAACTAAATCTTGCTTAGGCGACACTGAACGTCTTGGCAGGAAAATATGGTGATAACATCATCAGGAACTTTACACACCAAAGACACCCTAAAACTGATTGAACTCAAATATTGAAGCGCACTTCTTCCAGCTAATGTGGGGTTTGGGCCCCCCTACAATTACAATTAGACTATATTAACATAACCTTAGGAAAGTGCATCCTACCAATTGATCTAGTACGTCAGGAGTCTCAGGACAATGAGAAATAGAGTACATTTCAATGAGATAGGTTATCTAGTCCATTTGATAATCCAAACCTACAAAAAATTAATGCAGCAGCAGAATATTGACCAAAACTATGGAAGCTTCGTAACACAGTTAACAAAGAATAGAAGGTATAATAAATTCATACCACATTTCATCGCTGGAGACATTTTTCTTGAGATTGAAGCCCAAAGTTGACTCAGAGACACAAGAAGAGGCATCCATTCCTTGACGATAGGTACTCGGTCTGAGCCGCAACCTAAAAGGTACTATCTGCAAGAATAATGCAGATGGTAGGAGAAGACTTCAATCCATGTCATCCAAACACAACAAAATCTTCAATGGAAATAGTGTACCCAAGTTGCATGGTAATTTGTTGATCCTCAACTAATGGTTGCTTTATATCAATTATAGCAATGTGGTAATGCTGTGTAAATTGGTAATGAACAACTCTCCTACCACATCTGTCTAGCTTTGCTTATCAACATGATTGCACTAAGAAGCCACAATCATGTTATAAATCAACTCAACCATGGATTGTTTAATTTGATAGACAAATTCATGTTAGTGCAGTTGCTTGACGGCACTTAATATCTGAGCAAAAGGGCAAGCTGCTACCTTCTTCGCATACTGAAGGTCGCGCTTTGGAAGGAAATGCAAAGGCATGTTGAAAGAAGCCGGAGCCTTGACCAGGAGAAACAACTTGGACGGACCTAAAACATTAGAGTTTTTATCACGTCAGAAAATAGTACAGACCTGAGGGGAGGACTTTAAATCAGATGAGCTACCTGTATAGGAGGCAGACCCCACGCCTTTAGAAATAAGAGCCCTTATAACCTATCAAAGAGAATGCAAATTGTTTCAAGAGTGTTTAAAGTTCAAAATTATTTAAATGGAAATATGATAGCTACACCAACCTTTCTGGAAAGCAATTCTGTTTTTCTACTTCTGATCATATCTTCAGAAGCAACAGGATCTACTGTTTCGTGAGGAAAGCAAATCTCATAAACATGATGTGGCCGTCTTGGACTTGCTCCGAAAACAAAAATAACATGTTCAACATTTGGAACCTCACGAATCATTAGCTGGAATGCATTGCGGATACCAGATATTGTACTCATCAGTTTGTCCATTCTTTTAATTTCTAATTTGACCTCTCTCTTTCTTCCACTGTGCTTCCTTCTAGATGACGTGTTGGGTTCACTTTGAGTAAGAACTATCTCCTAGAATTAAAAAGTCTTAAAAGGTGATCATTCAAGTTGGTAAAATGCAATCCACCGCATCTCATAAAACATACCAACTCCTTGTACTCAGTTTGCAGAGAATCAAATTCAAGAGTCATATCCTGCAACAAACTGCCAGAAAAAGAGTTGGATTATTGAATGCCATCTTTGCAAAGGAATAACTATTTGCTCCTATCAGCAAAAATTGCTGTGAAGCTTCTTTGCACTTGCAATAAACAATTATCAGTTCTAAGACGATCAAGTGGTCAATCAGACAGGCCATCACAATGTGGATGGCAATGAATGGAAAACTACCAACAGTTGATAACTTGAAGAAAAGGGGTTTCATATCCCTAAAAGATGTGTACTATGCTGCTGTGAAGAGGAGAATATCCAAAATGTGTTCTTTAAATGTAAGAAATTAATCTGCACAGATTTGGAAAAACATTCTGAGTTGGCTTGGGATTCAGAAGAGAGTTTGGGATATTAGAAAAGAGGCAAATTGGTTCTTGAAGAACCGTAGGAGGAGGAATGTTGAAAAGAGATGGAAGAGATATGCTTTCATAGCTACAGTAGCTGAAATTTTGGGCAGAGAGGAATGCTACCATATTCAAGGAGAAAAGCAGAAGCTCAGATCAAATCACAAGACACATTCAATTTACAGTTTGTGTCAGGATGTTGCAGAAGGATGAGAATGCCTATAAATTCCTGCTTTAGTCACTACATAAAGTTTGTGTATAGTCTGTTTGCACAGCTTGTTTGTCTACTTTTACATTGTATTAGGTTGAGGCTTTAATGTGAGAGGTGTGTTCATAGGCAATCTCCTGTGATGTACATTGACAATTTGAATTGAGTTTTTTACCCCCAGTGGATGAATAAAAGAAGTAGACCTAATCATGCACACAAAAAAAAAAAAAAAAAAAAAAAAAAGAGATCAAGTGGTCAATTAAATAGCTTGGTTTGCATTCAAGTATCCAGGGCTCCAGGCAACCATTAAAGAGATCTGCTAGCTATGTTCTACAGATCCTAATCCTACTTCTGGTTCATAAGGTCTATTTATCATGTTCACTTTTGGAGTAACCCTATGGGTCCATCATGCTAAGATTTCCGCTTACACTACTACTTCATTAAATTGCCTACACTGTACTTTGTATTTACTCGAAGTTCTGTTTGAAATGCTTTTATTTAAGACTTTTGCGATCAATAATAGTGCGGGATGCCTTTCCATCTTTGGTTAACCAGGACAAATTAATCTTCTAGTGTCCTCCTATGAACTTAAGCTTGTAATTTCATCGCTCATATTACTCTTGTTATGGCTATAGCCTTTCTGGAGAACCTTTTCACTGAGGATAATATTCCCATATTCAATTAATTTCACTTCGTTATTCTAGAAAACAACATAGCTTTTTCTGCTACCTCTTTTGGGTCGAATGCACTCCGTTACGTCTCCCTTCTAAAGCTTGAGGGATAATTATAACCAACACGATATCTACAGAATAAAATAATATATTTAAACTACTACCTTTGCCATCAAAATAATTCAATATTCTACCCCTAAATACACTTGAAAAAATAGAAAACATGTCAAACAAGGGTGTGCTTATCATGTCTTTTTTTTTGCTGGAATTCAGTAAAACCCAACAATCAACATCAACCAACAAACTTCAGCAACCATTACAAAAGTCTATCAAATTCCAGAAAATTTTAGAGAACTTCAGTAAACAAGTTTTCAGCACCCCAAATTCCAGACGTATTAAACACACCCAAAGTATATCCTAAAGGACCTAAACTACCAATTTCGTACCATAAATCTCAACTTCGGATTACTTCCCTTTCATGTATTTGGCATCAATTTTAATCATCATCAAGAATATACAAAAAGTTACATAGCTATGCATGTCATGGTCTCATAGACGCTCAAGCTCGATGAGCATTTAGAATTGTTGGTCAAACTCACTTATTCTTATTTCCTTTTAAACCAAAACATGTTGTTCTACTCGGCTACATAGAGTGAAGAGAATGATACCAACACTTTTAGAGTAGCATAACTTTAAAGAGTGAAGCAAATAAGAGGGTGAGACAAGAAAGCATAAATGTATGATTTGCTTGCATCAAATTCAAATGGCACTTCAAATTAGAAGATATATCACCGGACAAAAAAAAAATCCAACCGATAGGGAAGTCTTGCTAATTTGGTATAATTTTGAAAATGACATGCATAATGAAGGGAGTTATAATTCAAAATGGCCCTCCGCAACTCTTCTTTTGGCTTTTTTTTTTTCCTTGTGAGCTTCATTTGGCGAAGAAGCTAGGAGAAGAACAAGTTGGTAGAAATTTTTTTGGTAGACTACTTCTTTCCTTCACCCCTCCCATATTGATGTGTGATGCACCAAGATCCAACATAAGCAACAATCCCCTGTCCATAAGCCTAGAATCTACGTGGCATTTGAGTTTGACAACAATTTTTGAAAGAAACTTGGATAAAGGAGCAGATTTGGCCTAGCTTGCTTGAGCCAGCAGGCCGAAATTGGTTAGCAAAAAACAATCGAGGGTAGACCCGCTTCGTTGCATTAAGGTGAAAATATCACAAATAATTAAATGTAGAGCATAGACATGCCTAAGCCTAAACTAATTAGCATCTCATTTTCTAAGAGGGTTGCTAAACTGCCACTTCATGTCTCTCAACCAACATTTCATCTCCATCAAACCATCACCACATCTCAGCTATCACCACTCCATCTATTTCCTTCATAGAGTCTCCCCTTCTCTCTCCTCCAACGAATCTACACTCTTGCATCGGACGCCTCCCTCTTAGCTAAATGCTGTCAAGCATAGATTTTCATGTAAATGTGAAAGAGGATCTTGATGAAGGTGCTAGTGCAACATCCGATTTGGAGCATTACTTGAGACACACACACACACACACACACACAAAAAAAAAAAAAAAAAAAAAAAAAAAAAAAAAAAAAAAAATGTAAAAGTGAATGAGGATTTTGATGTATTGTGATGGTGGAGGACTCATACGGATCATTTTGACGTTTTCCATACCTTTTTATTTAGATCATGATGTCTTGATCATTTCTATCTCCATAGTCCCTTCCAAATCAGCTTTTAGCATGTGAAAGAAATTGATAAACCCATGGAGAGCCTACCAAGAATCACCCACAATCGATTCATTGCACATTATGAGGATTGATTGTGTTGGACACGTTTTCACATGGTGAACAAGGGAATTTTGCTCTTCCGCATGGTCCGCCCAAAAAAACCATAGGGTATGTGTGCCAAGAGTGCCTCACCTTGACTCAATTAGATGGATACCTACCATCAATTAACTTTTCTGAGAAACCTTGTCTTCCAGGCTATGTTACCTGGACTCGGCTGGAAGTGTCCACAATGGATATGTGTCCAAGTGTCGGACTCGGCAATATTTTGAAAATTTTGCATGGTTTTAGCCTAAAATAAAGTGTCGAGCGTCCGTACCCATTTACAAGTGTCGAATGTCCGACACGGGTACTTGAGGTGAAATGAAGAGTCCGGGTAACTTAGCTTCCAGGATAACTACCACGTATTGGTTAGAACATAGAAGGTTCATGGGCTTTAGAGGTAATGATAGAGAAATCAGATGGATGTTTCCTAGTTGGCCAAAGGTTGTTACCGAGTATTGAACTTATAGGAATTGAAAAACCCAAGGCAAATTCTTCGGATTGCAAATGCAATAAAGACTCTTCTTAAAGTTCAATCATTGATACCATGATGCTAAGACACTGGTTTGGGGAGAACATAAGTTAGTTTCCTAGGAACATATGAACTAAATTAGAGGCACTAGTTGATGATAAACTAAGACCAAATTTTTGTAGTCCATCTGAAGTACGCCAAGTACATAAGAAGGCAGATATGCCAGAACTACATGTGAAGCTCTTATGTTACAATTTCATTTCGAAGGAACCTCTTACTATTTCACTCTCTACCAGAAAAAAGGTTCAACTGATAACAAACAGCAGTAATACTTGCAGAAGTTCTAACTCCCCTTATCAGCAATCAGCTAAATATGCTTCACCCTTAGCTGACCTTCGTATTTTTATCCTTAATTCGTCTAAACTCATTGGTCCATTCCTGACCGGCATTTCTACCTAAAGAAGATGTCCTATATATTATGACTTTGTAACATCAACATTCAACAAAACTAAACCTTTTTTTTCCAAGCAAATTAAAAATGAAAACAAACATCACAGTGAATTCATAAAAAAAAAAAAATTATGATTAGTGATGCTAATATCATAAGCACACCAGATCCTGCTCTTCAAAGTCTAAATAAATGGCATCATGATTTCAGAAATGAACACGTAAACCTAGATATGCAACAACAACAACATAAAAAAAAAAAAAGGAAAAATCCATAATTTAACCGCATCAGAAGTTTCAATTGGCGATTAAACTCTGAATAATAAAAAAGAACGACCAATTGGCAGATTTAAGATTACTTGGGGCAAGAGAGAGAGCATACGAGGGAATTTGCTGGTGCATATAAAGGAGGAATGCTAAGACATCAGAGACGACATGGAAGACGAGAGCGCCATTGATGGAGTCGGAAGCGACCTCGATTACCGTGTCCTCCGCCATTGTCGACATCTCCGATTCTCTTTTATCTCTTCTTTGCCTCATCTTTTTCCGTTTCGTTCAGTTCTTGGCTTATTTTTCTACTTGAGACCTCTCTATCTGCTTTGTGTTTGATAGGCGGATTTTGAATTGAGAATCTGAATTTGGGGCGGGATAGGGTTCATCTACGGCTAGGTATAGTCTAATGGAAGTGTTTTGGGCCATAGTCATAATAGGTTATTGAAGTTTAATACTCCCTCCGTCCCACTAGTTTTTAGACTCTACAACTCGGTGTGTAACTCATCTATACTTCCCGCTAAACATCAATCCCTATTGGGCTTTAAAACATGAAGCCTCTTTGGTAGTTGTCAAACATTATAATATAAGACAAATCATTGTAGCATGACAATCTTAGCCGAAGATAATGATTAGACAAATTTGACCCGTTAATTAATTGAAATTATTTGCATATATTAGTGATGACCATGATAATTATTAATCATGACCAATTAAAGAAAAAAATAAAGTACAAAAGTCGTGACCAAATAACTCATTAGTCACGACTAATAGCTATAACATACGATCAGTACTATCTAATTATAACATTAGATTAACTAAACAAATTTAGAGTAACTTGTAATGGTTGACTATAATTTGTAGTGGTTGACAACCATTGAAAAAAAATTCTTTAAAACATACACGTGCGATCACAAAGTTTAATCGGGAAAATGAGCCCAATCGCAAAACCAGAACACGCGCTACTTTTGTTATATGAAGGGGAAAAAAACTTGTAACCTTATTCATCATAGCTAAATTGAAGCCTACATACGTTCATAAATAAGAAATCAAAACTGCCTCACAAATCCACTTTTAGGTTTCTCTCTAAAGAACTTTAGGGTTTTCAATCATCTAAAGTTCTTGCTCATCTTGAAGCGATTTCTACATTTCTTTTACAAAATCTTATTGAAGTTTACAGCAATCTAGTACAGAGGAAAATGGAAAGCAACAAGTGATATGCTTCAATTTTTATTTTTTTGCTCATATTATTACTTAAAATTGCACATCGTTATCTTTTATAATTGTTTGATTATTTCTTAACATGAAATAGTTCTCGAATGATTGCTTAATGCTTATTCGAATTTTAGGTTTCCAAATTTACATTACTTTGATAACATTGTTTCAGGTTTCTTTGTCTAGAATATCTTGATGAATCATTGTATTTCTAAGTAAAAATGTCGTATGCGCATTTGCCTATGTTAGCCATGCTCATTTTCAAGCTTCATTATGCTCATTTTCAAACTTCATTATGCTCATTTACATCAAGTGACTAATCTTGATGGTGCATCTTTTTGTTATGCTTGATGATTTAGCTAAAGCTTCTTTTCTAATATAAATTTTGATATATTCATAATATATATACTATATTTCAAGCTTATATTATCCACATATTGTTAATACTTTCAAAAAATTTAGTTATAAAATTAACAAGGTTGATAGGTTTTGCATATTTCAACTTTTATACTTGGTAGTCACACAAATCTCTCATGCTCATTTGTTTTCGATAGTCTTGTTCATTTGGATAACATACGTACTTATGCTCATTTGAAATACATAGAGTTTCTTATTTGATTAAACATCTTTGCTCATCTATATACTTACTTAATTTGAAAATAAGCTTGCTCATCTATATCATTATTTAAGCATAAAGTTACTTGATGACCTATCTTGCTCATGTAAATTGCATACTTTGTTTATTTGTTTCCTACTGCAGAATAATTGTGCATGAGTAAAAACAAGAGATCGAAAGTCATTGTATACAAAAGGAAACATATTGATATGATAGTAGAAGAATAAGAAGATGATGATGCACCATTCAAATTCATCAAAAGGAAACCAAATTCACTAGTTGATCAAACAACAAACACAACTAAAAGTGCACGAAAAATAGCATCTACTTCTAAAATTCAACTAGTTATTATTCAGCTTCAACCTCAACAAGCATCGACATCAACGATGTGTAGATAGTTGTTGTACCACCAAGACCAAGAAAAATGGTCACTAAAGTAACAAAACTGCCGATCACCAGAAAAGCTTCTGCATTGTCAGCACGAGAATGTCACCGACAAGTATACCTCATGTAATCGAGCGTTTGACCTATGAAAAATGGACAACAATGAATGAAATAGGCTTTGGAATTATGTTTTGGCGACATGTGAGAAGACTACTGCTGCATATAACCTAATGGATACCGAACAACTTTGATGCAAACAACTGCTCCCTCAAGCTAGGAAAAGGGCAATGGGAGGAGGTGACATAGAGTTGGAGAAGAAGAAGAATAGAAGAAAATAATGAAATATTTTATCTTACTCTAATGGAATGGAGAGCTCTGTATGAAAGTGTAGTACCCCAATGATTTCATGGTTGAGGAAAGTTTAAATAGTTTAATGGTACTACTCATATCACCAAGGTACATCTTCTTTTAAGGGAGCTCAACGCAAACAGCTCCACAATTGATCATGCTTGGTTGGTAATAGTATTGGGATGGGTGACCTTGTGGGAAGCTTCTCAGGATCATACGAGCGAAGAAAAAGCATGTTGGAAAGACCTGTGGGTGGTATGTGGGGTTAATCCCCAACCAAGAAAGCAAATTTTGGTAGCACTAGTAACCCGTGTATGAGGCTGTGTCACTGTACTATTAACAGGGAACCAAAATCACTATACAAATCAGTGGATCCTCAAATCACTAATAGATATAAAGAGGATACCTAAATTCAATCGGTGCGAGTTTGTCTTCGACAGGTTGATTTACAACAAAGTCTACTAGAAAGAAGAAAGACAAGATCTTTTGTTGAGCTCTTTGACAAATTTTGCTCAGAAAAATAGAGAAACAACTAAAATGGAATCGAGGAGTTTTGGTTAAGGATGTGTTGAAGATCGACAACAAGAGTATAACTCTGAAGATGAGCAAGAGATCAGAATATTGTCCATAAAAGTAGACAAAATGTTAATCAACCAACAATTACTATAGCAAAAACATCAACTCCAAGTACATCAGAACTATAGAATGTCCATGTTGATGAGAAAAGAGTGAAAGAAGAAGAATAATAACAAGGTAATTGAACAGAACATGTGAAGGTATGCATGCTCATTTTGTTTGTATGTCCATGCTCATTCAATTTCTTAAGCATGCTCATTTTGTTTGTATAACCATCCTATACTCTTTCATGTATTTATAATTTTGATTCTAAATCAACTCTCATTTAACTTGTCTTGCATGCCCATTTAGTTTTTAGATCAATACTCTTTACTTATTTAATGAATACTCATCTATATTAGACGATTTAATTTAATTCATTTATATATTAAAAACTACATGAGTGTTGGAGTGGGAGCAACAATGAAAAAAGTCTACAATTGTTTGTATAGGAAGTCAAGATAAATTCTCTAAAAAATGACACAATTAGGATGCTAAAAGCTGTAATAAGTCAACTGTTTGGAGCATTTGGGTATAAGGTTGAAGGACAAAATACAACAAAAGAAGGTGAAGAGACATTGAGCACACAAGAGGACAAGTTATAAGGGGATTCTGCTGTCTTGGAAGCTATTTAAGAGTTTGAAAGAATTTTCCAACAAAAAACTACAGGAACAACCTAGACAATTTCAGAAATTTGCCAGACTAAGATTTAGTATATTTTCATAGGAAACCGTAAACTTACAAAATAGGCTGAACTTGATATAGTCAACTGCTTAAAGTGACACATACCCATGCTCATGTTTCAATTTGAAGACTCTGAAAAAACTCCATCACTACAACACCTACCCCCTGTAGCATTTCCAAAGCAAACAGGCTTTGTATTTCCAAAAGATGTGCTGTAAACAACTATTCAAGAAACAAAATTGAAGATTGCTCAATCCTCTTCAATAGAAGTTGTGGATATTGTTGTAGAAAGGCTGAAGAAAAAAAATAGAGGCAAAAGAGATTGATGAAGAGTATGAGAAGGAAGTAGTTAAGGAGGAAGAGCATGAAGAGAAGGAGAATAACCTCCAATCTTCGCTTCAACATCACTTTTACATTTAGAAAACAACTCCTCCCAACAGTGCCAGTCTTCTCATTTGGATCACTGGAACATAAAAGAGCATAAAGCTTTCTTTTCATCATCATTCTTCATGCTAATGGAGCATCACTGGTTTTTGAGCTATAGGTGTAATACTCAGATCTGACACATCAGTAGTTACACTAACAACTCTTGTCCAATGCTTAAGTATATATCATTTAGGAATGACATCAACATAGTGCACATTGTAAATTCTAAGTGCATCAACACTGAAACCCAACTTCCTCAATTTCTTACAAGTGCAAAAAACATTAACTTGAAGGCTCATCCGTGACAATGTGCACAAAGGCATCAATCCTCGACCTTCAAGCAAGATAGACATTGGAAGAACCTTAAGCGTATGGGCATTGTTTACTAAGAAGAAATGTGTAAGCTCCCGAAGAAGACATGGCAAACTAAGGCTGCTACAAATGTTTAAGCTGCATCTATTATACCTGCTGACAAAGAGGAGTGGCAAAAGGCTACAAAACCTTCAAAAAAGAAGACAACACTAGGTGCTTCCCCTTCCCAAGTTTGCCAATAGATCTAATGCCTTTGAAGCTCCTAAAGTACATGATGTGGAAGGTATGACTAAACTCAAGAAATTATGGTGATCAAAATTATGCAATATCCAGTTGACCCTCACCCTAATGGTCATGGAATATAATTCTTACGTAGAATATCAGGGGCCTTCATTGGCTTAATAAGAAAAAAGATGGTTCTCTTTTATAAGAAGAATAAAATTGGTTTATGCGGTCTTGTATAGACTAAAATAAAGCTTCCCAAGTTTGATGATGCTATCATCGTTTATGTCTGGGTTGGGTTTTTTTTTTTTTTTTTTTGTTGACAACTCTTGCCATTCTGGTGGCTAAATTTGGTTAGTGTGGAGAAATATGTTTATGATGTTCAAGTTATTGATGCTGCAGAGCAACATGTCCACTGCCTAATACTACTACATTCGTTTATGCTAAATCATATTGTCTTTAGAGATGTGTTTTATACTAGGTTCGTTTATGCTTTTAATCATCTGAATGATAGGAAGTCTTTGTAGGGGTTCTCAAGCATATTTCTTCTACTATTTAATCCCTCCATCCCCCTTTTTCTTCAGCATATTGAGAAGTCAAAAAAATAAGAGAGAGGGTGCAAGTACTAAATTACCCCTGATAGTTGCACATGGGTGGGATATACTGTTTGGGCATTATTTTTGTTTTTTTTTTCCTGTACCTCCAGCAGTCACTTTACTGATTTGGAGGGAGATTTTGGACTCATCAAATATCGGGTCCTCACTTTCTGACATCTTGTGTTTGAGTTTGAAGAGGAGAGCGAAGAATCAAATCTGGGTTTGTGTTTGAGTATGAGTGAGGAGAGAGAAGAATCAGATCTGGGTTTGTGTTTCACTTTGAAGAGGAGAGAGAAGAATCAAATCTGGGTTTGTGCTTGAGTTTGAGTGGGGAGAGAAAAGAATCAGATCTGGATTTGTGTTTGAGTTTGAATGAGGAGAGAGAGGATGGAGATATGGGTTTGTATTTGAGTTTGAGTGAGGTGAGCGAAGATGAAGATTTAGGTTTATGTTTGAGTTTAAGTTTGAGTGATGAAAGAGAAGATGAAGATCTGAGTTCGTGTTTGAGTTTGAGTGGGGAGAGAGAAGATGAAGATCTAGATTTGTGTTTGAGTTTGAGTTTGAATGAGGAGAGAGAAGGTGAAGATCCGGGTTTGTGTTTGAATTTGAATGAGGAGAGGAGAAGATGAAGACCTGAGTTTGTGTTTGAGTTTGAGTGAGGAGAGAGAAGATGAAGATCTGAGTTCATGTTTGAGTTTGAGCGAGAAGATAGAAGATGAAGATCTGGGTTTGGTTTGAGTTTGAGTGATGAGAGAGAAGATGAAGATCTGGGTTGTGTTTGAGTTTGAGTGAGGAGAGAGAATGTGATGATCTGGGTTGTGTTTGAGTGTGAGTAAGGAGACAGAATAAAAATCTGGGCTATTTATGTGTTTGAAGAGGAGAGAGAAGATGAAGATATCGGTTTGTGTTTGAGGATGAATAAGAAGAGAAAATATGAATGTATGGGTTTGAGTACGAATGAGGATGAATAAGTGTTCTTGAGAGTTTTAGAGAGAGAGATGAGAACTTTAAAAGAGGGTTAGGGGGTTTTATATAGGGAATTAGGGCTTTTTTTTTGGGTTAGGTGGGGTTAATAAATCGGTAGGGTCATGGGCTTATTCGGTTGGGGTTGGTGTATCGGTTTAATTATTGGGTAGATTAGGTACTTAGGCTAATTGGATTAGTTAAGGGTTAAACCGGGCCTAATCTTCACTAATTATGGGCCTAATATACATAAATATGTTAACCTAATATTAATTTGTCCTTTCAGCTTAATTCTAACACTACAAGAAATAGTCATTTTAGTGACCAATTTTAGAGATCGAAAGTAACTTGGTCGCTGAGTACAATTTTAGCGACTGATTTAGAAACCAACCAATAAAGTGGACGCTAATTTGAGACCGATTAGAGAGTTGGTTTCTAAAAATATAAAGTTGGAAGCTAATTAGAGTCTGATTAATTTATCATTCTTTAAATCAATCAAAGTTGGAGTCTGTTTATTTTTTTAAAAAAAGAATGGAATATAAAAGCGGACACCAAATTGCTACTGACTAGATTTTTCGTCTCTAAAAAGCTAAACTCGGTCTTTGATCAGAGCCCAATTTATTATCAGACTCTAAAACTCTTCAAAACGGTCGCAAATATCAAATCAAAAAAATAATGAACCCCTCTAATCCACAATAGTCGCCTAAATGAATGAAAAAAAAAAAAAAAAAAGAGGAAAGTGGGAGACTCAAGTCAGAGTCACCTAGTGAATGAATGAGTAAAAAAAAAAGAAAAAGAAAAAAGAAACTGAAACATACTATGAGAGAAACGAACAGTTTCCCAGTCTGCACGATTCTCGCTCATTCCTAGTCCCCCCCCCCCCCCCCAAGAAAAAACTTCCAATCTCCTCTGATTCTCACTCTAATCTTAACTCCCTATATCGTTTGAGAAAAATCCCTTTCTGCACTATCTCACATCATGACATCCTTGCATAATCCACTATTCTTTGTTAATGGCTATAGTGTAAAAGAAGAATTATGATTGCCCACGTCAAATCACAACCGTCGACGCCAAATCCCGTCACCTTGTTTATCCATCTTTCATCCGGGTAAACTTCTTTATCTCCTTTTCTTAGCAAAACTTATTTAGGGTTTAGGGTTTATGGTTTTGATTATATTGGAATGAATTGTAAATTATAGGGTTTAGTTAATAGTTTATTACTGACTTGACTTTGATAGTTTGATTATATATAAATTACTGTTAATGTCCTCACAATTTATGCCAAATTGTACTTTTCATCTTTCACAATTCTTGGATTTCCTCATCTTTGCTGAATAAAATATTACATGTTGCCTTTTGTTTCCTATTCATTCATTGAGTTTTTTATTAGTAGTAATTAGTACTTTATTTGTTTGATTAATATTGACCTTTGGTTGTCGTCATCGTCTTTGGGTTATGGCTATGGTTATGGTATGGAAGATAAGAGAGAAAATTTGGCGTGTGGTTGGTAGTGAATAGTGATAGGTAAGGTAGAAGGTACTAGGAATTTGCTGGCCCGCTAGTTATGTTGTTTCTCTATAGAATGATATAGCAGTATGAGTGCATGACCACAGAGGTTCCTATGTAATTACCTACTGATGTTGTTAAGGAGTATATCTAGTGCTGCAGCTGTACTCCTCATGCTCTTAGGTGCTTGATAAGCATGTAAAAGTAATGACTTGAGTTTTTACTATCTTGTGTTTTGATTAGCTGCAGTTGAATTATGATGGTTTAGTGGGCAATTAATGTGGTGCTGTTCTGTGATCATCTTAGAACTCTAAAGGTAGGAGAAAACTTTATAAGACATCTACCACATGAGCTTTACTTGTTATGTTGTATTACACTTGCCATCACTTGCCAAGAACACTGAAATTTGAGTTGTTTTTTTAAGTTTGATAACTATTGATCGATATATTCCTTCGGGGGCTACCTGGGGTTTATTTTGTTCTTTGGATCCTTTGATTCTTTGGGACTTTGTATATAAGCTTGGTACTTTAATGGTTTAATATAATTCCCACTTATTTTAAATTAAAAATAAAATTGGCAGGCAAAGCAATTAGACTCTCTAACAATGGTTGGCTAGTACGGTTACATGCATGTAGTGATAATCGTATGATTTGATAACATTTGAATAAAACCATAGCTATACAATAGTTCTAATGAGAGAAATAAAGAGTTGACTATTTTCTAAGTGTCATTAAGGAAATTTGTTTAACCAGATTTGTGCCCGTATGAGAATATCAATGCCATAAAGATTCATAAAAGTTCTTATAGTAAAAGATCATATAATAACATTGGACTTCTAAAGTTGTCAGTGTTTAACTAAGTTATTGTTTGTGTAATTTGCATATCAAGCAATATGAAAAGGTTTTACATATATATCATTCTCTTTGTTTAGTTTTAGTTTTTGTATTTAATATAAGGAGCAAAGGTCAAGAACCCATCCTTACTTGGAAATTACAACATACTCCAAGTTAATAAGTATATTTTAACAAGAAAATTAAAATATGATGATTCCATTTGTCATTTCTTTCTCAATTAGAGCCTTTGTTATTGAATATGGCCTTTTGTGTTTCATCATCATCAAAGACTAACATTGTGGCTTTCTTTTTTATGGGAAAGAGCTCGTACAGGTTTGTTAAATGTATTGTGAAATTATAAGATAATGTTATGGTATTTTTTATTCTTATACTTATACTATGTTAACATGTTCTTAGCAGAGATATTTTCTAAAATAAGATTCGACTTAGTTAGAAGAATAGTTGATAGCAAGTGTTCGTGATTAGCCTAATAAGCTCTTGCTTGGTATAATTTCTCTCCTTCCTTTCTAATCTATAGTATAGGATTTCTCAATTTGAGGTGATTCTATTCTTCTTTTGTGAATAGCCTAAAATTGATTTATCACTCCCCACTCCATATATGTATATATAACCGCTCGTGAGTGATCGGTTATAGTCACTCCCTAGAGGGTCATAGGTGATTACCCCCCTCGGTAATGGGATGATTGCCGGCCCCCTCCCCCTTGAGTTGTTGTTGGAGGACAATGTATTTTATCATGTTCAAGTGGCTTGGGTGATTATATATACTTTTAAGTATATATAAAATAACCTCCCATGGGTAATGGTGGAATTACTCCCTCGGTAATGGGTGATTACCGCCCCCTCTCCCCCAAGTTGATTATATATGTATTTTTGTTTATAACATACATGTGCATAGGGGGTGTGTGTATGTCATGGGTTTTTTTGATTACTTCATTTGCATGTGATGTTCAATGAATATAATCGTATATATCTATGTAATTATGTAATAAGTGTAATTGTTTTATGTATCTGTGTGATAAGTGTAATTGTGTAATTTGTTTTTTTGTTACTCAAGTTTGGTTCATGTAATCTGATTATTATGTCTCATCAATTAATTTAAAGAAAGATAATTTTACTACTAAACACCTGTTAAAATGATATACTCATGTATAACAATTTTGATAAATAAGCAAAGTAAACCATTAATAATTCACACTAATTAGTAATAGTAACCAGTGGTTTGTTATTGTTGCCAATGCAGTAATGATGAGGGAAGATTGAACTTGGATGTATGAGAGAAGAGATGGGAAGTCATATAGTAAACAATTCATTAATGGAGTAGAAGGTTTTTGTAATACCCCAAG
>BSSO01000943.1:0-27205 GCA_030267885.1 Mesembryanthemum crystallinum
TAGGAGATAAAATGATTGATTGAACATCTAATCATCAGCTAAACTTTTGTACACATGGTATCAGAACTTCATTGGCCAATAGGTAACTTTCTGGGCACAAGATAGGCTGGTCTTATGCGTGATCCACACTTCAAGCCTAAAGTACATTGGTGCGAGAGGGTGTATTGAAGATAAACATTGATTGAGCCTCCAACCACCCGCTCCTAATCCTCAAACTAAGCTAGTTCCACATGTATCTTTGGGCTTTGTCCATATCTGGGCTTCAACCTAACAAGAAATTTGGACCCTCATAGAGAAAGATACTAGTTGGGCTTCAACTTTATCTTCTGGGCCTAAGACTCTAGCTTTACTGGGCCTGGGCCCAATAGCAAATTGGACGCTTATGTAGGTAAAAGGGACAAAAAAAAAAATGAAGAAAAGAAAGAGAGTGGCCTCCTGGGCTCCACGGCCCATAAATGAAGGTACACAACTTCAACCGGATGATTATGATTATGCCAACTACCAATGTGTTTTTATTTCTTTTCAAACATTAAATGCAGAAAAATGTGAGCAATAATTAAGAGAAGAAAATAGTATGAGTAATTAACATGGTTCTTTAATAATTATGAGGTTGAGTAGTCACTTCATAAAGAATCTAGGATCGGATAGAGATAATTTATTGTAGAAATATGAGGGAGGTTGACATTATGCAAGCACCCAACCAACCCCCTAATGCATTCAATTTAAATGACTTTGTGTATGTGAAAATGTAGTGTCAAAATTCAAACTTGGACCATCAAAATAGAGCATATCTTTGCATGGACTAAACAATAAGAAATCCCAACTCAATAACTCACAAGCATGACAATATGTAACAAAAAGTTTTTTTCTTAATTCCTAAATAGAATATTTTGAGTATTTCTTTAGTTTAAACTTTTATTAATAAAAAAAGTTAGTAACTAAAAAATTTTATAAATATATTTTTCTTAAAAAGTTGAAAGAGTGTCTTATCTGAATAACAATTTTTGACATGTCCATCTACAATTGAACAAAAATCCAACATTGTCAATCTAAAAATTGGAAAAAAAAAAAGTGTTAATAATCTTATGTAAGGTGAAGAATCTCAAACGTGATAGAAATTATTGACTCTTACCTTAGTGTAGATTCTTGTGTACAACCGTCTAACCGTTAGACGACTCAATCTAATGGTTACTTTCACAATTTATGGGCTACTTTTAGTGACTTAGGGATAACTTTGCAACTTAGCATATTTTTATAAAATTAACCTAAATAGTAAAATGTACGTCTGTCACCCTTAAGTTGCAAAAAGTAATTCCTAAATTGGAAAAAATAGTCCCTGAATTGAGTCTACTAACTATTAGACGGTTGCTCAATAATATTACTTTATTTATCTAAAGAACTATAGATCAAGAGATTTCTAGCTACAACAACTGCTAGAATTAAACTCACTAAGACTAAAAGTATTAGCAACAAACATAGAGAAGCTAGTGACCTACCATCATTAGTACATTGCCAATGGCAATCCCATTAGGTAGGTGGTTTTGTTTTGTTATTTTATTTTTATTTTTCAAGCTTGTTATTCCTTGTTGAAATGCAATTTTTTTTATTTATTTTTTTTTTTTTTTGAGGTATAGGAAGGCAAAATAATTTAACACATACCAACTACTGATACATGAATTAAAGCAACACTTTAATAAGTATTGCCATATTGGGACATATTTGATCGATCGAGCTAGGCTGGTATTTTTCTTTTCTTTTCTCTTCTTTTTCTTTTTGTGTGCTTAATAAGGAATTAATGTGAATCTGGAAAGTATAATTTTTTTTTTTTTTTTTTTTTTAGCACTACTTTTGAGCTTGGATCCTATGATGACTGGCCTGCAGCTTGCTAAAACCCAAACTGCTTATTATCACACGACACGAGTGAATAATCTTACATTTCCCGTGTGCTTGCAAATAGAACAATCTCATCACGGACATATGAAGAGGATCATGGAAATTTTTTGAACTTTCTATCTTGTACTACAATAATTTTGTTGTAATCAATAATTGTACAAGTCTTTAACATATACATGGACTTTGCATTTACTTTTGTTGGAAAAAAAAAGGCCAGGGATAAGTACTTTTAAATTACTCCGTAAAAAAATATTTCTGAGTTTATTTTCACCTGAAATTTACTTCGCTTGTTCATAATATTTGTCATTTATATTGCTTGAAAAATTATGGTTTTTTTTTACGGTATAGTAATAGCTTTTACTTGTTTTTTTTTTTCCCCCAAAAATTAAAGTATACAAGTTAAATATTAAATTTTTGAGAGGAAGTTACAACTACGTACGGATGAATATCTAATAATAATAAGCATACATATATTGACTAGTACTACTTGTATTGTCTTGCATACCCTTTAAAAAAAAACTCCAAGTGCTTTTCTCCTTGTCTTCAAGTTAATAAAATTTTCCAATCCATTCTAGTGAGGAAGTTAGCATGCAAGCATTCATGATAATTATTTACAACATTCTTTAGTTGTATTTAAATTTCGTGAATAGCTGATCAAATCAAAGTTGTCATGTATTTATCGAATGTGGATGATGGGTGGAAATTAAGATTTCCAGCTGAGATGATGAAGCTCACATTTTCTCTTTGATTGTATTTAAAATATGAAAGCGAGTAAGGAATAATTATAATTTGATATGATTTAATGTAGCGGCTCTCAATTATCAAGGAATAATGAAGACTAATTACTCTAATAAAGTAAACTGAAGGAAAGTTATTCTTTCATTGATGAATCAAACACCTTGACAGTGTTGTCTTTTTAGGGAGTACAAAGCAATAACAAGGACCAATAGAAAACGCTTAAAGCTGAAATACATGCTAGACGTACGTAAAGGACAGGACATGAAACATACGTTAAATAATGACTAATAGTATTACGTAGCAACATATGTAGGAGTAAACGTTGTAGGGTTTCTTTGTTATGCCTGCACTCAAGGTATAATGCCATGTCCAATCCCACCACCAGCACCTCCACCAAATCCACCACCGGCACCGGCCCCACCGCCAGCACCACCACCAAGTCCACCACCGCCTCCGCCACCGAACCCTCCTCCGCCACCAGCACCACCACCTAGTCCACCACCAGCTCCAGCTCCGGCTCCACCTCCAAATCCAGCACCACCACCAGCTCCGGCTCCACCTCCAAGTCCACCACCTCCACCGCCGCCACCACCAAACCCTCCACCACCTCCTCCGCCAAGACCACCCCCGGCTCCTCCCCCAGCACCAGCACCACCTCCAAACCCAGCGCCAGCACCAGCACCACCACCTAGGCCACCACCACCACCGAGGCCACCACCGAGCCCTCCACCGCCTCCTCCACCTAAACCACCCCCAATACCATGGTGGGGAAAGAAGAATTTCTCATCTTCAAATGAGTGAGTAGCCACTAGCTTCCTACTAGCACTAGTGGTGTAAACTAGTGCACCAAGAAGTAAACATAGAAGAAGCTTATTGCAAGTCATCTTTATTTAGTAAATTGTAAGAAGAATTTTCTTAGATGATTTGGGATGAGAAGTGGAGGGACGAAGTAGGGGATTATATAGAGCAGATTTGATCAAGTAAAGTGGCTTCATGAAAGCTTTTTGGAACGTATGGTTGAGAGAGTAGAGTTAAATGTAGTGCATCTTTTTTTCATCTTCAAACCGTGTTGTAACACTTAATGCCTTCAACTGCCTTGTTTGAAAAAAGAAAAAAAGAAGAAATAAGTAAAAAATAACTTGCAAAGCTGGCTAACTGAAATTTTCAATGGGAAATTCCATTTGGTACCCTTGTACTTTTGACTTTTTCAATTGGTAGCCAAAACTTTTTTGCTAATCCAGATGGTGCCCCTGTGGTTCTAGAAAATTAAACTCCGAGACCAAAATATGGGTTTTCTGTCATGTTTTTCGGTTAATTGATAATGTGGCGAATTCTTACTTCTCAAACATCAAAAGAACTTTAAAAAGCACACAAAAGTTTCAAAAACCGCCCAAAAGAGGTAGGATATATGGCCGTAGAGATGAAAGAAAAATGGAGAAAAAAATCTAAAATAAGGGTAATTTGGTTACATTATTGGTCCAATAAAAATTAAATACTTTTTTAACTGATAAACCAGTGCCACGTCATCAATTAATGGAAAACTTGACACAAAACCCATATTTTGGTCATGGAGTTTAGTTTTCCAAAACCACAGGGACACCATCTGGATTAGCAAAACAGTTTTGGATACCAATTGGAAAAGTCAAAAGTACAGGGGTACCAAGTGGAATTTCCCATTTTCAATTCTAATGGAGTAATAGTATACAAGCTTCATCTTTAATTTGGAGTTTTGGTCTGATCTATACATTATTTTGGTATGTTGATTCTCTATACTTTCATTTCATCTTTAAAAGCATATACTCTACTACTCCTATCTTGTTCTATAGCATAAGTGTCCTCATATTCGTACCTACTTTTTGTTTTGTTTTTTGTTTTTTTTTTATAAAAGGAACCCACAATCATAACTCTTTGAGGACACGTACACATTGGATGATAAACTCCGAGTGTATATATTAGCTTACAAATCACATATACCAGTACCAGACATGCATGCCAAGTAACAAGATAATTAATCAGCAAAGAAGCCTAGTGGGAAATAAATCCATGACTTCCGTCATGACATACATTATTGCATCCAACCCCATGAGGCAACGATCAACTCTGCCAATAAGATCATATACTTAATTACTCCAATTAAAGGCGCATTCTTCACTATAAGATACTTATCTATATAAAACCAAGATTTTCCTACAGGCTTCAAATTAAATCTCATTGTAATTAAATATTGACATATATCCACGATATTATGTATTTTGCCAGTTGTGCTTCTATTACTATACCTTAAATTAAAAGCAAATCTATAACTACGATGACCCTCTTATATGACGAGATTTCTTGTTGTCATCCTATTGTAAAAGGGGTTATTATAATTATAGATTTTCCATATATTTAAGGTATAGTAGTATAGAAGCACAATCAGTAAATTAATAATATTGTAAATGCGTTACAACAGGCTTTTAAGCCTTGCGACAGATTTTTGTTGTAGTAAAGTTTTGTGGAAGGTAAGGGGAATAAATTGACTTAAATCAGGTCTATTACAACGACATTAGGTCATTAGGTTTAGGTCCAGCAGCTCTCATCCTATGATTACTATCTAACAAATTTACTCTAATCTAGTCGTATATGATCGATCTCATGAGGTCGCCTGATATGCTATTAGTAGTAAGACCATAATGCACAAGCAAGACGCGGGGCAGGGTTAATTGACAATTTAGATTAATCTCGCGAAAAATATTTGTCAATAATCATCTAATGAAAACACCGCTAGCCCGTTCAGTTGCTTTTAGACACTTATATGGAACATCTTTTGATTAGAAAAATAAAATAAAAAATAAAAACGAGTTAGAAACATGGTGATGATTTAAAGTACATAGTATTACAAGAATTATATATGTCTATTTATGACGGATCTAAAATCCTGTAGTTAATGTATGTGACGCATCCCACAACCATATATTTTGTTTGTCTTGCTTCTATAAGTATGACTTGAAAAAGAATATCTAAAACCATGACGACCCTTTTATGATGGATTTCTCATCTTCCTCCCGTTATAAGAGTTGTTAATTAAGTCATAATAATAGAAATACGACAAGAATATAACGTCATGGATATATCAAATTTAACACAAGGTTTTAGCCTGTCATAAAGTATTTATAGTAAATTGACAACTTTTTATAGTGAAATCAAATATTCTCAATGTAGTATCACACATTCACAAACATGAATTTATTAATTATTCCATATATAGCTACTAATTAAGGTTTAGTAGCTACCTAAGGCACTGATATGAGGCTTTCCTTAATGTTAGTTGATCAGTGTTTATCTCAAGGTGTAAAGCTACCCAAGAAGCTAAGGTTAATATTAGTATAAACGAAAGGATTTTTTGCGGGGAATCCCCTTATATAATAAACTTTTTATAAAAAACCCCCTTATATAATTTTTTTGTGAAGAATCCCTATATAAGTTACTTTGGCCATGACCAACCCCCCTTGTTCAATTTTCCGGCCAATTTAAGGGATTTGAGGACCGATTTGCCCTTGCAAAAAAATTTCAAATCGGTTTTTTCTTCACCCTTTATATCTCATTTGATTTATACTTGGCATTTTTGTTGAAATTCATATGCTAAATTTTCCAAAGGGTGAAAAAAAATCTATTTGGAAAATTTTCGCAAGGGCAAATCGGTCCTAAAATCCCATAAATTGGCCAGAAAATTGAATAAGGGGGTTGGTCATGGGAAAAGTAACTTATAAGGGGATTCCCCACAAAAAAAATTATATAAAGGGATTTTTTACAAAAAGTTTATTATATAAGGAGATTCCCGCAAAAAATCCTAAACGAAACCCAAATTATGTTACAGAGATTACCCAATAGAATTAGAGGAGACTAGAACATATTTTCTTGATCAACTAACTTATATCTCCTTAATTCCCTCTCGGTTATCTTCTCTTTTCATATACTTCCTGACTTTTCCTTGTCCTCTTCCCCGATTATCTCTATCTTCTTAACTCACTATTCTACTTAAATTAGTTTGATTGGTCAAGTGTTGAATAAATGAAGTCAAGGGGCGAGATGAGCACGAGTGGATGCCAGTAACCAATTGTTCATACAAAAACGATCCGACCCGAAAATGATGAGAACAAAATTTTACCGGATCCAACAAGCCTCACTCATTTCACTAGTCTCGTCCACACCCTTTGCTTCAAAGCAAACTAAACATGCATGCATTAAATTCATTATATGATTATTTGGCGATTAGTCGGAAAATAAATTAATCTTCTCTATAGTTTTTAATTTGCATACGTATTTATTCACTACTCGAAATTTGTTCATTTACGACAAATTTTGTTACGAGGCTATTATCCCGTCGCAAATGCTACATAATTACGATCATTTTACCAATCGTGCTTTTATTTATTATGCTTTAAAATAGAAGTTTACAATTACGACGGCACTCGTCCATAATGGGATGACGACGGGAAAATTCTATTATATATATATATGTAGTTGTAAAATTTCATTTTAAGACATAATTGATAAGAAGCATTACGGAAAAAATGGTAAAATAAATATGTCATATTTGCAACAAGATTTTAGACCCGTCGTAAAATTTTGTCGCAAATGGATAGAATACTTATAGTGTCTACTAACCGCTGATTACTCCATCTCAAATACGGTTGCAAGTAGAGTATGCATAGGCAGGAGGAGTTGCAATAATGGAAGTTGAGGATCAACACATACATCTTGCAAAAACTTTATAGTCCGAACTCCAAAGATGAAGCCTGTATGAAGTATTAATTAACTAAAGCTAAAGTTAGCCGGCTTTGCAAGTTGTTTTTAATTTCAAACAATGCAGTTGAAGGCATTTAAGTGTTTCAACACGGTTTTAAGATGAAATAGATGCATACTAAAACTCTCTCAACCATACGTTGCAAAGCTTAGCTTTCATTAAGCCAATTTGCTTGATCAAATCATCCCTTTAAATAAATTCCCTGCGTTGTTCCTCCACTTCTCATCCCAAATTATCTAAAATAAGTATTTTCCCCACAAATTTAAAATGATTTGCAGTAAGCTTTTTATATGTTTACTTCTTGGTGCGCTAGTTTACCATACTAGTGCTAGGCAGCTAGTGGCCACTCATCACTCATTTGAAGATGAGAAATTCTTTTCACCTCATGGTGGTGGTCTAGGTGGTGGTGGTGGTCTCGGTGGAGGAGGCGGTGGTGGCCTCGGAGGTGGTGCTGGTGGTGGTGCCGGATACGGAGGTGGTGCTGGTATTGGGGGAGGAAGTGGGGGTGGACTTGGCGGTGGTGCCGGTGGTGGACTTGGCTCTGGCGGTGGTGTTGGTGGCGGATATGGCGGTGGTGCCGGTGGTGGACTTGGCGGTGGTTCCGGTGGTGGACTTGGCGGGGGTGCAGGTGGTGGATATGGCGGTGGTGCTGGTGCCGGTGGTGGACTTGGCGGTGGTTCCGGTGGTGGACTTGGCGGCGGCGCAGGTGGCGGATATGGCGGTGGCGCTGGCGGTGGTGCTGGTGGTGGACTTGGCAGTGGTGCTGGTGCTGGGGGTGGACTAGGTGGTGGAGCTGGTGGTGGTGCTGGAGGCGGATACGGAGGTGGTGCTGGTGCCGGTGGCGGACTCGGCGGTGGTGCTGGAGGTGGTGCTGGTGGTGGCTATGGCGGCGGTGCTGGTGCCGGGGGTGGACTTGGTGGTGGTGCTGGTGGTGGATATGGAGGTGGTGCTGGTGGCAGTGCTGGTACCGGTGGTGGATATGGTGGAGGTGCTGGTGGTGGGATTTGAAATTGTTTACCTTGAGCTTATGAATCAAGTTTTAAACAACAAGCCTGAACTACAACATTATTGCTCCTACATGTTACAATATTAAGTCAATCTTTGCCTATTTTATGTTCATGTCTACGTACGTCTAAGAACGTACGTATTTCTGCTTTAAGTTTTTTCGTTATGTTCTTATTTTTGCATTAATTGTACTATAAAAGACAATGTCAAAGTGATTTGAATCATCAATGAAAGAATAACCTTCGTTTAGTTTAATTTACTGCTTTACTTTCACTACAAAAAATCTATTTATTTGCGATAAAATTTTACGACGGGCCTAAATTCCCATCGCAAATGTGACATGTTTACGACAATACTTTGCCATTTTTTTCGTCGTGCTTTTATCTATTATGCCTTTAAATGAAATTTACATTTATGACGGCACCCTTCTATGACGGGATGACGACGGTAAAATTTCGTCGTAGAAAGGGGTCGTTGTAGTTGTAAAATTTCATTTTAAGGCATAATTGAAAAAAGACGACAGGAAATATGTTAAAATACCGTTGTAAATGTTTCACATTTGCGACAGAATATTAGACCTGTCGTAAAATTTGGTCGCATAGTGTTTTTTGTTGGTCTTCCGTATTCTTGCGTGATTGAGAACTACTAATTTTAATTCGTCAAATTATTTCTCTCTCGCTTGTGTTCTCTCACACATATATATAGTCAAGTTATATTGGTGATAGCTATTATTCGGGGCGAACTATGTGAACTTTATTTATTGTTCCCTCATAGAATTAATCATATTCATCATTCCTAGAATTCATATTCATCACTCATGTTCATCATTTTTATAAACTAAATTCATCGCCCATAATAACATGCATATTTATCACTTCTATGGGCTATATTCATCACCCGTAACAAGTATTTTCATCACTTGCTTGGGATATATTCATCCCTATAACACGCAAATAGAAATGACGTGTTACACAGTTGGCTCCGCACAACATCTCCTAGGCCTTTTGCTCTCTGATATGAAAAATGAGTTAACTAGTGGAGATTTCTATGGTGAAAGTGAATTATATTAAAGGAAAACATTAAACAATCAAGATTGGGTTAAATTGCTAGTTGCTCCAGCTTCTCCTACTAATGATCAATCTTAATTTTCTTTAATAACAGTGTATCAATCAGCTCCTATTGTTAGGTTTGTTGCTTCTCCCACCTTCACATAATTACACTTCCCGTTCTATTCCATGTGCTAATAATAATCCGAATTCATAAATTTGAGGTTTGTGGAAATATACTTGTTAAGTTATTATTATTGCAAGTCCAGGTTAGTAATCTCAATAATATTTGAATTTTTGGGTTTGAACTTCAAATTTGTGATGAGTGGAACTGAGAGTAAGACACCCTATGTATCGTCGGCGGCGGCATGAGAGTAGGCCCAACGACGGGAGGTCAGTGACCAATACAATAAACCTCGCTGTGTGGGTTCGCCAGTGATGGGTGGTTTAGAGCAGATTGGGCGACTATATGCCAGCAGCGCGCCATGGTTGTAGGTTCTGGTGAGAAAGGGTGATTTTTGCTTAACAACACCACTTGTTCTATCTAGTATCGTATCGTTTTTTAACTTTTTTTTCCTCAACCAGCACTGAATTTTGCTTTATCAATACCACTTTTGGAGGTAATAGATTGATACATCAATCCGTCTAATATGATATTTTGCATTTATTTAGTGATAAAAGCTAATTAAGGTTAGTTATTGTCTTTTACTTATTGATTTGAATGTAGATGATTGAAAATATGATTCTCGATGATGATGGAGTTGCTATTTCATTTATTTATTTTTTAGCTCTTTATTTTTGAATTAGATGGCCTAGATTTCAAGTTCACACACTTCGTATATAAGTTTAGTTCGCACCTGAATATATATATATATATATATATATATATATAGACGGTGATGAAAAAAACAATTACTCGTATTAATGAAAATTTTCGGCCTTCAATCAACAATGTACCTCCCTAGAAATGATTTGACCAATTAATATTATTACTAGTAGTTGTCCATCATGCAATAATAATAAGGAAGACAAAATAAAAGTTCAGCAGTATTATTCTTTCATTGATATATAATTCAAAAAACACTTTGACAGTGTCTTTTATAGGGAGTACAATTAATCTAAAACGAAGGACAAAGCAGAAACACGTACATGCTAGACGTACATAGACAAGAACATAAAATAGGCAAACAATGTATTATAGTAAAGTGTTGTAGGCTTCATGTTTAGTACTTGATGCATACGCTCAAGGTAAACCATTTCAAAACCCACCTCCAGCACCTCCACCATACCCACCACCAGCACCACCGCCTGCGCCACCACCAGCACCACCACCAAGTCCACCACCACCGCCAGCGCCACCACCAACTCCACCGCCAGCGCCACCACCGACTCCACCCCCACCACCAGCACCACCACCAGCTCCACCGCCAGCGCCACCACCAACTCCACCCCCACCACCAGCACCACCACCAGCTCCACCGCCAGCGCCACCGCCAAGTCCACCACCACCACCAGCACCACCGCCAGCTCCTCCACCGTATCCACCACCAACACCATGGCCAGCGCCACCGCCAAGTCCACCACCGGCACCAGCACCACCACCAAGTCCACCACCCCCACCAGCTCCACCACCAGCACCACCGCCATATCCACCACCAGCACCTCCACCAAGTCCACCACCACTTCCTCCCCCAACGCCGGCACCACCTCCGTATCCAGCACCACCACCACCTCCGAGGCCACCACCGCCTCCTCCACCTAGACCACCACCTCCACCTAGACCACCATATTTCTCATCATCAAATGAGTGAGTGGCCACTAGCTGCCTAGCACTAGCATTGTAAACTAGGGCACCAAGAAGTAGACATATAAAAAGCTTAGTGCTAGTCATTTTTAATTTGTGGGATTTTCTTAGATGATTTGGGATGAGAGGGAACAAATAAAGCATGGGATTATATAGGGATGATTTGATCAAGCAAATTTGGCTTAGTGAAAGCTAAGCTTTGAACGTATGGTTGAGAGAGTTTTAGTACGTACGTAATGCATCTTTTTCCATCTTAATAATTAAAAACCGTGTTGGAACACTTAATGCCTTCAACTGTCTTGTTTGAAAATAAAAACAACATTGCAAAGCCCGGCTAACTTGATACTAATAATAATACAAGCTTCATCTTTGGAGTAATTTGGACAACACATTTGTTTGTGTGTTGATCCACAAATTTTCAACTCTCTGTCATATAACCAAAAATGTGTTAAACAATGGGTCCTTGAACTTTATGATATGAGACTGAATAGATCTTTAAGGTTATGTTCCTTGAATATCTCATGTAGAAGCTAAGTTTCATAGAGGAGACGCGAGCCAAACTACATACTTCCAAGTGACTTCTATAATGGTTCTTGTCTAATCTATTTATTAGATCAAATGTGGACTCTAACCGTAGCAGTCAACATATTTCGACAAAATATATTTTTTAACTTTCTATCTTTATCTCCGTAGCATGCAGAAAAATAAAGAAATATACATATGACGTCTGAGAGGGCAAATTAGAATCCACAGCCAATATCCATGACTACTTATCAGGTGCATATGACATTGATTATGCATAGGTCACAAGAATAATGGATCAAAAGTATTTTTTTTTTTTAAATCCAAACTTTGGTTGTTTGTTTATTGAAATTTCCTTGGCTCACAATATGAATTACACATGGTTATTAGATTAGAAAAAATTTGCATAATATTTTCTTATATATAATAATTACTTATATATTTCATAATAAATTAATGATCATTAAAGTTCTATTTTCAAAAAATATAAGTGACAGTAATATATACTGAATTAGGATGAAGGGAATATGAAAATTTTATGAAAAAATAAATTAAAAATGATGGTGAATGTTTTTGATTGATTACTACTCCAGCAACTTTGATGTTGCTAGCTTAAATTTAGCAGATCAGATAGAGTACACCATATTTAATGCCCAGCAAATAATAAAGTCGCTCGATACAACTAACAATACACTATCGAGTCTCGACAATGCTTTACAAGCTCACATGTCAATTGTTGACATTTGAAAATTGACAACATCAACACCAGTAAGCATTCAGACTTTTAGTTAGAATATACGGGTCTTGGTTTAATGGTTTAAATTTTTAGACTTATAGCGTGTGTATTTCAACTGAAATTAACTGATTCGAATGTGCTGAATTGAACTAAACTGAATTATTAGTATTAGTAATGTGTGAGAAAGAAAGGCTAAGTTGTAGAACAAACGGAATGCTAAATTGATTTTTTTTTTTTTTTTTTTTTTTTTTTGGTGCAAATGAGGGAAATACAGTTCCCAAAAGGAAGAACAAAAACAAACTAGCAGCTATGGGGGAGCATTCTAGGTAACGCCACCCCTACAATGTCATCCCTAAGGATACTATTCAAGCCGTCAGGCGGGGCCTCAAATTCAATATATCGTATCTGTTTGGTGACACCATAGTTTGCAAGCCAGTCTGCAGCGCGATTCGCTTCCCTGTAGCAATGGTTTATCCTTACAAACGGAATGCTAAATTGATAAGTTAAAATGATCACCGCTTAAAACTAAGATTGGAGCTTATAGTTACGTTGAAAAAGATAATTTTTTATATCTAAGCTTTCCTTGAATACTTATCTATAAAGGTTCATTCTAATATTTTGAAAACTAAGGAATTTATCTATAATTATACAAACTATATATGCCTGCTGGAATAACAATATGTAAACCTAATTCAAAAAGATTTATGTTACACATATCATCATTTTCACCTTTATGTGACTAAAAATGCATCACACATTATGATATTTTTTTTTTTTTTTTTTGATGGGAACACACATTATGATATGTTAATATCACTGTAAGAGAAGCAACATTTTTGTAGCATNAAAAAGAAAAAAAAAAAGGTTATAACGTGATGTCCAAAGCCCTCCTTTTTTTTCCCCCTTTTTTTCCCATATCATTTTTTTTTTCTTGGCAATGAGAGGCGCAAAAGCCAATACAATATAATTATAGTACAACAGGGGAGGGAGGATTAGAACCTGATTCAGAGTTTGTTTTTCAATGTCATTTTAGTCAAAAGATAGTGACAAGATTTTTCTAGCCCAAAGTCCAAGTCCTATATCATGGCCACTTTGAATTCATAGATTTAAATCCAAATTCTGTTGCATGTCTCAATTGTATATTAATTGCAATAGCCACCTAATTAATTTGGTTCAGTAAACTCTACTATTGATTTTTTGAGAGATAAACTTTACTATTGATATATACAAGTGCAATTAGCTTGTTTTCCCTTAGCCAACTATCCCACCCTTTAAGGTGCCTAAAAGTCGGCGTGGGGAATAGTTACTGTTGTCGATGGTGGATACCCTTGGTGTGAACCAAGGCTTCTTTTCGATCGCTAGGGTCTTGTTATTTCGTGGATCAAGTACAGGCGAATAAAATGCAACAAAATTAAACTTACCAAAGGAACAAACTTGATATATATTTTGAACAAAATTTGAGCAGAATAAAACAGAGTGAAATTGACTGTAGAATAATAACGACGAAACATAGTAAAATAACCAAAATTTATTACTACTTAGAAGCACTTATTTCTTACTTGATGGTCTTTCACAAATAACGCAGAATCCTAGTACAATTGCTGCTATGGGTAGTATGTACTAGAATCAATTTTCGCAGCTAACATTTCTAGACAAAATAATGACCATTATTTCTATTTAACTCACTGTGGCACCATATTTGGTGCCATTATAATACCATAGCTAAAAATGAGGAATCGGCCTAAGAAAAACTTAAAAATAGAATGCCAAATTGGGAAAATTATTTGGTGGAAATTTATATTAATTACAGACCTTGAAGCCTTCTTAAATACCCCAATTATGCATTGTCGGTGGATATTGCTCAATAAAAGGCTTTGTGAATGGAAAAAGGACCATGGTATCTTAATGTACTATTATGCAGAAAATTTCTTAATGACTTGAAGATGTTACTATAGTTGGTTTAATTAGTAAAGATTTAGTGTGATGTTAAGGATTTGATTTTGAGACCTGTCTTTTTCCGTTTTTATAGCTTATTGACTCTTTTGCTTGAGAAAAAGTATTTAGCATATATTTTGAATTGACTATGTAACACCGTCATCTCATTAAAATTAAAAAAAAAAAGGAAAATTTTCACTTGGGTATATGTATTTTCAATATTCTCATTTTAGGTACCTGAAAATTTCAAACTAGTTACAAATAAAGTTTGACAATTTTGAGAAATTTTTTCAAAATTTTATGGAAATTTATGGATTTATTTGGTGAATTTTTCAAGATTTTTTTCCCTCAATGACATGTTAGCAAGATAGCAAAATTGTTAACTCTGTTAGTGAAATGACCCAAAATGAAACAATTTTTAAATTTTCAAGTACCCAAAATGAGATAATAGAAAAAGCACGTATCCGAATTGTAATTAGGCTTAACGTCAGGCACCCAAAATGAAACTTATTTTGAGCCTAAACAAGCTTCAATTAATCGAGCTCATAAATGAACTTTAGATGAATTGTTTGCGAACACAAACGAGATGAAGTTGCGTATATTTTGACCTCCCCAAATTGCCATTGACAAGACTAATTATTGGGTCGTTGTTTGTTTGCGAACACAAATGAGACGAGCACATCTCCACTCGAGTTCCAAAAACTTGCTCGGGCTCAGTTCATTTATTAGGGATAAAATTCTGACTGATTAAACTTGTTCGCAAGCCGCTTGTAAGTGGATCGTCTCGTTCACAACCCCGGTATAGACCCAAAGTTTCTCCTTTTCCTTTATGTGCCTGAATATTGGGCCTAAAAGTGCCAATGCATAAAATGGGCTCGTTAAACATTGTTCCTTCCCTTCTATTGAGGGTCACACGGCCTAAAGCATACATCTGGCAGCATATGAGTACATTTTTTCCCTTTATCCTGTGATAATTTCTATTCATACAAAGATTATCCACATATTCCATACACTTTCTTAGAGGAGAGAGAAATTGAAAAACAAAGAATTTCTTAGAGAGTTTCATTGATCACAATTTTAACTTTATGGTGATGAATTGCACCATTGAGTGTAATTCTCCAGGTATTATTCATCATCATCAGTTGCTTCCACTGCAAAAGCATAGCCATAATAGTTGCTTCCTCTATGGCAAGTCACTAGGCTACTGCAAGCTTGATATTCATCATCAGCAAAGACAATGTTATGGTAATTTTGTTACAAAAGTGTTGCCTTTAAATGTGGAGGTTTTTTCTACTTCTTCTCTCACTACCCTTGCAGCTGTTGCCAAACCTGCTGATCCTATGGTTCTTCTCCAGACAAGGTTTTGCTTCTTCTCACCTCTGTTATCTCCCTGAATTTGAATGATATAGTTGGTATTGTTCATATTTAGGTACAGTACATTTTAACAATTTGAGACTATGTAATGTATATTAATATGGTTAGTGTGGTTAATATTCAATTATTCTTGTATGAGGTGGCCTCATACATGAGGCCTGGTACCTTGAAAAAGAAAAAGTGGTACCATCACTTTTTAGGTACCACTTTTTCTTCTTTAAGGTACCATGCCTCATGTATAAGGCCGCCTCATACAAGTTTTTGTGGTTAATATTTTAGATATGATGATTTGTATGTTGGCCTTATATTTGTAAATTTTAGTTTAGTGTAAAAAATAAATCAGAACATATTGGTTAGTAGATGTTAAACATGTGAAGCTCTAGACTCGGTTACAGATTCAGAAATGTGATAGTGGAGGTACAATTTTTCTCAAGTGAACAACTTTTTTTAGTAGAGTTGTTGTGCAATTGGGGGTACAATATGAACTTTTTTAGAAGAGGTGCTAAGCAGTTAAGGGTACAGCTGTATCCCTGTATCGTGTATCCGCATATTATTCAAGTCAAAAGTTTCCCATAAAGCATTTATAAACATGTGACAGTATAAGTTTGAAGATTTTCAACCGGTTTAATATTGGTACAAACATGGTCATACGATCTACATATGTAGGTGCTACAAACCTATTAACCATAGTTAGATTATTTAATTCTTACATGCGGTTTTTAACATTGCTCCTTACAATTTGCAGTGCAGTATTGATCTTCTTTTACTTGTTAGCCAATTTTGTGGTGCCACAATTTATCACAAAGGAGTTTGACAAAGTAGAAGAAACTGAGAAGCCTAACATTACCGAATCTAAGGATGAAGGGAAAGCGAGCTCATCATCCAGTAAACGGGGTTTTAACAGCACCAAGCCCAAATGATATTTTTCATCTTGTTATTTTAGTACCATATTTGTTCATTATTGAAAAGTTTTATGTTGTCATTTTTGTAAAACATCATGCTGCTACTTGCTAACTAGCAGCTGATCCAAATGAGAAGTATGACTTCCTAACATCCTCAATTCGTCGTATAAAAACAGACTTCTTAAAAGATCGATTTGGTCGAGATATAGATAGTTTGCCCGATCCGAAATAACAAGAAGTGAAACCATCTTAACAACCTGTTTGCCAGGTCTAAACTCTAAGTAGTAAAATGAATTGCTAACTGAAGAGACTTGGAGTTGATGTATGAACACCCAAAACCTTTTTTTCATTTATGTAGAGCACTGTAATTGAACAAAAGAATATATATATTTTAATTTCAATGACTGATAACTCCACATAATTTACAATTGATGGTATGGAACTGAAACTCTTCAAACAACTGTCCAGTCACCTTCATCTGGAACAGAGGGCTTGTTAGCAGGGGTTGGTGGTGTGCTTTCAGGTTTAGGAGGCTTCTTTGAGAACAAGGATGATCTACTATCAAAGAAATTTGAAAACGACTGACGGGTTTGATTCTCTTCTGGAGGGTTCTGCTCTTCCGAGGTTAATTTTTTCAACTTGTTTTTGCGGCCAAATATTTGGGTTAACTTCTTAAACCGATGTTTAGGCTCCTCAGCAGCATTTGCATCTTCAGGTTGCTTTATCATCTTTGTGACATCATCTGGTCGCACAAACATCGTTTCCACTGTTTCATAAACCTGCAACAAGGAATACTGTTAAAATCAAAGGTATTGTTCTGAATACTCGAAAATCGCCAATTCTTCTATACACCCATCTAACAATGATATGGGCATATGTCCACCATGAACTATTTTATGTCGCGCTTTAAACTGTTCTTTGTCATCGTCTGGCAGACCTAAATCATACAATGCCACCCCAAAGGTCTGTCTCACCATCAGATCGGTGCACAGGATTGTCACTCGTACTGAAATAGACCAAGATCCAGAGTATAATTGGGTACTAGTTATGACATGAATCACATTCATCTTACATTTTGACAGTCTTTCTTTTCAGGATAACATTACTTTCTATGTTCCTTTCTCATATTCTTTAAACAACATTCATTTTCCGAATTCACAAGCACAAAAGTCACACAAAGGGATGCTTGATAGTAGTCAGCATGTATTCAAGTTTAGAACCAGGACATACCTGGCAAATATCATCAATTTTCTCCATCCAGGCCTGACCTTGGCATGACACAACTACATAATCTTTACATTCGTAGAACAATTTTACTAAATTCTCATCTGTGGAGAGCTTGGCCTCAGCAATCACAAAACCTAAACCAAGCTGAAGCCAGAGAATTAGTAACAAGCACAATGCCAGATTCCATGAGAGTCCTAGAGATAAGAGAGGCACAATGGAGTTACAGAAACTTACCAACGACAGGAAAAGCTGGCCAAATAGTTGAGAAGGAGATATTTCTTCTAATACGTTGAGAACACCTTCCCTACAGAATGCATAACATTCTTCTAATTAGCCAAATCTAAAATAAAAATAAAAAAGGAAACTCAGACAAGCATCTAACATACTACTGGTCCAACATACACTGCCAAATCCTCATCAAAAAGGGGTGCTTGTCTAACAGCAGGCACAGGCTTGGCAGTTTCCCAGAGTTCGCGCCACAAATTACCTAGATATTCATGAAAATGTTACACAATATTCCCACAGAAAATGAAAATACAGCACCCCCTATACTTTATAATCAACAACTGAAAGACACACGTAAAAGCCTTAAGTGCAACTCACAAACAAACTCTCCTTCAATCTAGAAAGCTAGATGATCAGAGAGTGTATCTCTATTCATAGACATTACATAGATCTAGCAACATTTTTCATAATACCCACCGAACATCGAAAGCCAATTCTAATCAAATACATTTATTAATGATTCAGTAACAATTTACGCCCCCACATCCTAGAATGAGTGTCCTTTCTGCTTTTCAAATGTTTTAATGATTGTTCTCATTAGTAAATGGAACTTCAACCAATAATCTCACTATTCCACTATGTTAACACACAACTGAATTAAATTTTCTACTAGCTAGCTCAGTTATTCCAATTTACATGAGTGATAATTTGACTTGCATAGTCACCTTTGACGAAGGCGGTACTAGTTTTACTAGTGAATGATCAAACAAGGAAACTGAAAGTTTTCATGTATTGAAGCATACATATAAACTCACACCAAAGTTGCATGAATTAGGATTGGCTTTAGCATGAGCATTAATAGAGCTATAACTGATAGCTTTTAAAATAGTTTCCTAGAGTTCATAATCATATTGAGGATATAAACTTTAGACACCATAAATCCAGGGTATATGACAGGTGCACACAAATTTATTACCATGTCTAACTAAAAATATATGCTGGACTGAAATAATGCACAATCTAGCAAGATACGCACAATCATTTAAAAAAAAAAAAAAAAACAAAAAAAAACAGATTTTTTTTTTTTACAGCAACTTGTTTGGTGCCATATTTAAAACGAGAGAGATTTGAAAGGCAAACAGAATCGCCAGGGATGCTGATATTGCCAACAAGGAAGAATACAAGTGATGATCAAATGTCAGCACTGACTGAACACAAAGGATTTAATACCTGAGAATATTAGTCCTTGCTATTACACCAACCCTAGACCTTGCCATTGGTGGGTTGTTGGTTTTCAATGTAATTAAACCAAATCAAATCTTCCCAACCCTTTACGTACTAAGTGGAGTTAGTTATGTGCTTGAATTCCTCAATGCTATACGCCAGCTCAATAGACTGAACAACTGACCAATAAAGAGAGTAATGACATGTCCAAGTGAGAAGCTGACCTGCTTTCCTCATGCGGGTACTTAAACGACCTCTTGAAGATGTTGAATCACCACCACCAGAACTTGCATCAGATTCATTGCCAGACTCTTCTGTCCAATCAGGAGGAGAGTGCCATCTTACAAAATCTTCAAGAATACATCCAGGATTTGCGGCCTGACAAAATCATTTCCGGACCCTATTTTAAGACATTAAATGCAATAAGAAAATCAGAAGAGATCATACTTTGTTTAGCACAGAACACACCTTGAATGCCTGCATATCAGAAAGAAGTTGAGAACAACCAGCACCAACACTGCAGATCACAGACGAAACAAGCTGTCAGAAGATTGATGTTTCTGAAGGTATAACTGCAGACATTGTACAGGAGGTTGAGCAACGCAAGCATTGGGAATATAACTAGCAAAACTATGCATAAATCAAGTGTGCATAATGGCACCTTGTCACCACTCACCACTGAAATCAAAAACTATGAAAGCCACAAAGGACTATCAAATAATAATTTCATTATCTCAAATAAAAGAATATACATTAACTAAACCACTACATATTCAGTACAGCCTTTATATATTCAACCATAAGTGTACTTTTCTAGTTAGAGAATTAACTTGTTGAATTTAACATAAATGACCCTTTTAAAAAAAACTTACGTATACTGGTCCATAAAGAACAAACCTAGTTGTAAATTCTTCAAATTTTAAAATGCTGGCTCTACACCACAACAAAAGGAGGCCTTGATTAAAGAGCCAAACCAATTATATTCAATGAGTAAAGACACACATCCCACAAGTCTTTCAGTTCTCCAATGCGTTCACATTTCCACAATTGCCAATGAAGCTGCACATTGCAGACTACTACGTGTTTTCCACCTCCTCCTCATCCGCCCCACCACTAACCCAAGAAGGGACCTCCCAAGATTGTCAACATCTTACGTACTACATTGAAGAGGTAATATTTACACATTTGTTTTATCATCTTAACCAGAAGGAGGATACATCTTAGGAAAAGAGCCTATGTAAAGTTCTATGCATTAGTGGCACACCTCAACAACCTGGGATTGAGGTAATGCATAAAGGGTTAATGGCCCACCTAATTGTCAACAATAGTAACCCTCGATGTAGCAGGACAGAAAGGTAACACACTATGTTTGAAAAAACATTTGGGACGGAGGTAGTAATAAACAAAATATGGTCCTCAAGCTTGTTAACAAGACAGTTTCGAGCAACTGTACAAACGAAAACTTTTGGTACATGCTAACCTCCCTGTCCGCAGCACAAACTCTTCAGCTTCCCGGGCAAGATCTTCAGTTAGTAAAGGTCCTTCCTGCATTTTGCAGATGCACAGTTATACCTCAACAGAAGCAAGGTAGAAGAATATATCATCAGATGAACTATATTAATCAAACCTGTGTTACAGGAGCATATATAGGCTCCCCAGTTTCCAACATAGTCATATTGTCAGCCTGATGACTAGCTCCCAATCGTAGAACAACTTGCCCAGTCAATGTTTTAGCATTCGGAAAAGAACCTGAAGTTATTCTTTCTATTGATGAAGGAACTCCATCAGAATCACAGCCAGCTTCTGTAATAAGAGATTCCAGTGAATTGGTAGCTATAGCACGGCGCTTCTTCCTAGAAATACAACAATTTATAAGTTGCAACTGCTGATACAACAGACAGCAATTTAAATCCGGTACTTCATCAACGGGAATGCCAGGTACATATTGCTCTTCAAACCAAAGTCTTCTGATCTGCACACAAAAGAATTTAGGTAAGTTCTTGTTAACACAAGAAGCAGTTCCTACTTCATTTCAACTAGCTAGTTGAACGAATACAAGATTAAAGATGAAGCAATGATTTTGTACAAATCCTGCAGTTCAAAGGCCCTCATTACCATATAACACCTTCAAAATCTTCAGCAGAAAAATAAATCAACACAATCACAGGGATGATGATCTAAGATACTTTCAATCATCTGTACTCTTTCATTTTCTTTAATACATTTTCTCTTTATCAAAAAAAAAAGATACTATAAATTATGTCACTAACTTACTTCAGAAACAATCCTACACCAAAATAAGGCCATCTTCCTCAATGTTTTGAAGCTTCCAATGACTTCAGAAACTTTAACTACCAAGCTTTCAGGTGGGGCACCATGGATTTCTCTCGGCAAAGTTATCGTTCCATGAAGTGTTTCAACGAGAAAGCCAACTTTCCTACTAGGAGAAAGTCCCTCTGCGAATATCTTGCAAATATTACAATGGAAGTGAAAGATCACCAAAGAGATAATAGGCAAGTATTGAATTTAAGACAAATTTCTCAAAAAAAAGTATTTAACCCGTGTGAGCAGCTATGTGCTTACCTACATCAAGTATGGACTGGATAAAGCTCCAAACTTCACTGTCACCAAACTCGGAGCTAATTTTTTCCTCCTTGCCCCGGAGAACTAACGACTTCACAGCAGAGATGCTCAAACTTGCCCTTTCCCTGACTGGTGAAGAACTTTTAGACGATGTCAAAAATTCCTTGACTGATCGATAATTCCTTTCTGATCTGGAAAGTAGAAACTGTAAGATAGCCAGCACAAAACAGGTGGAATTGCATATCTTGGTAAGAAAGAAATCACGTTACTAAACCAGTCGAAGACACATGAAATTATTATTAACAACCACACTGTGAAAGACATGATTTTAATCCAAGAGAAGAATGAGGGGATATAATGACCTTGACCTTATAAGGTTTACATTAATGTATACAGCTCACGCACTTTCTTTCTAGTGGAAATTTAGCACAACAAATAGGCAAATAACCAGATCTGCAAACAAGTACTCGTTGGCAGACAGTTGTAACTTACTCAATAGCAATGTACAGTTGCTTCAAAACAGATGCAGGTGGGATAGGCGGGATAGTATCTTTATTGGTGGCATCAGAGCCATCTGTAGGCGAAGATGTGTCAAGACCCTGAAAATACCAGTACAAGTTGAATCAAGATTACAACATCCAACAAACACATAAAAAAGCTAAAAGCCATGACCTTGACCAAGAAGGCAAGAAAATTGAAATAAAACCCTATAGCACACCAATGCATCCCCGTAGTATGCCTGACGGCAGACTGTATAACTGAGATTTCCTCTCTGTTGACTTTAATCTTTTCAGACCACCCCCAAATGCCCCAGAACAGAAGGTGAATGGTTACAACAGGTCATCACCTATTTGGGAGGCTAACAATGGAGATTTGCTAACATGAGTATACATTTGAAGATTTTGCAGACTAAGCTATTAAACTAGAGAACAGTAGTATAACTCTGTATTCCAAATCGTGACACCTTAATAACAGTAATAGTATAAAGTGCACACATATTTACATTGCACTTCTCATTTGAATTGAAACTTCTTGGATACTTTATTAAAACCACAGCCCCCTTTTTCTTGTCTTTATATCAAAGAAGATCTTTTCCCCCAAAACATCCTACATGTTGTTCTCCCATCCTGTCTTGAATTTATAGCAATGCTTTAGAATAACAAGTGTTCACTGTTCATTGAGCTCCAGCATTGTCAACTGTCAGTCCTCATATATGTCCTTTATTGTACTTCGGCATTATAGCAAATAATTATATATTCACTAGGAAAACAAAATCATTTCCACTGCATAATTGTGAGTTTGTGACCTCTTGGCTATTTTTCGAATGGAACATAGAAAATCGAGATTCAATGCAAAAAGTTGATTCCAGTTCAGCAAAGCGTGTACAACACTCCAGCCATGAAAACTGAAATCTTCATCGTACTGTTATCTTGATCCTGGGCACTTCTCACTTTACCTAATTAACTAGCAGCATTATGCAAAAACTCAACTGTTTCCAAATTAAATTGGTGAGGGTTTGCTGCAGGTTGTGCTGTGAAAGTTGCAAATAAGAATGGATGGCAGAACGCAGAACCTTACATTCACAACAATAATATTTCTCACCTTTGCCTCAAGAGCAACTTTTTCATTATAAAGGTATAAATTTTCATCGTATATTGGGAAGGACATCTTTGGACACTCAACTGTCTCTGCTTCCTCAGTTCCCTTTCTACCTTTTCCAATATTCCTTAGTCTCTCTTGCCATCCCTGCTTTATACTTATACTTGGTGGCTTCCAGCGGGATTGCTTTGAATCATTTGAACTCTGTTATAACATTGGAAACAAAACATAAATTCTTCAGAATCGACTCAACAAACACTATACAGTTTAGTACCACAAAATAAGATTAGAATGCAAAATCAAATAAAAAACTTGTCGTAGATATAAACTCCTAATCAGTAGTAAGTTCCACTTAAATGATGACAAAAACAAAACGGATTCCTTTATCAAGAACATCAAATAATAGTTTGTACTATTTCTACCATGTCTTTCTCAAACCTAACATATGTATACTGCACTTCAAAAGCTTGTACAAAAAAAGCTGATGACAGAACTTCCGTAATCCAACATGTTCACCGGCCCCTCCGCAAATATTTCAGTTTAGCTGGCAAATTTAATATATCACCATCTCCCTTCCTTTTCAAGATTCTAATTTTTAAACTTATCCTGCAATGTTTGCTGTCATATTCAAACCTTTGCACTTGCATTCATTACTCGATTTCTCGACAATCCAAATCCGTAGCAAATCTACCAAAATGGCGTACTTTTCGACAGTGATTAAGGCGTAAATGAGAATCAAATCCTCCCTCCTCCAATCCTCAACTCAAATTGAAACTCCATGATCAAAGTCATTCAAACAGAATATCCAATAATCAGTTGCTTAGGAACCAAAATCACACCAACAACCTTATTTCATCCCCAATCCAATTCCCTAATTCAAGCAGCACTACAGTAAACCACTCCAAATAATCAAAATTAATTATTGAAAAAAGAAATTCGAAAGACTGACCTTTTGTTCAGCCTCTGACGGCGATTGACTGATTGAATCTCCCCAAGGCTGCTCATCTGAATCTAAAATTTACACAAAAACTGAAATTAATTTTTGAACAGGATAAAGATTTTTGTGCTATCTTTTCTGAGGAGAAAATATAGATTAAGCGAAAATGCAGGTTTTAGAGAGAGAAAATAGATAACCTCGAAGATCGGATTTAAAATCGGTGAGAACTCGTTCGGCTTTAGCAGCCGCGGAATGGAAGGCCGTCCTTGCTTTCGAAACTATCGATTCCCCCTCCATTTCCGCTCTCTCTTAAGCTTTCTCTCTCTAGGTTTCTCTCTCCTCAACCGCCATTGATGGCTCCGATTTTGACGCTCGTTTGTGAGCTTTTTTGCTTATTATATACAGAGGTTGAAGATGATGGAGAAGAAGAAGAAGAAAGAGATCGATACAGATGCAGTGGTGGTAGAGGTAGACTAGCAGGGAAAAAGAAATGTTTCTTTTTTTCAGTTTCGGATTTCGCAGTAATTTTTATTTTTATTTTTTTTGTTTTTTTTGAAAAAAAAAATTAAATGGGAAGTTTGTGATTAGCTTTTTTAATTGGTCAACTTTAATGGCACTGGTTTAAGTTTTTTTTTTTTTTTTTTTTTTTTGGGGGGGGGGGGTTGGGGTTTAATTTGTGATGATGACGGCTTGAATTTGGTTGTTTACGCGGATCACCGAAATGTTGAGCGAGTCAACTCACAGCTCACTTCAGTGAAAAAAAGAGAAAAGAGTATTCTGGGGGTTTTGCTATCTCTATCAATCTATTTCCTTCTTTCTTAGGTTGGATTTGGGATTATCCAATTTTGATTCTCAAAATCTCAACTCATTCTACCCTCATCAATATTTAATATTCTTTCTTGGATGACCTAGGGAATCCAGATCCGTTTAGGTTGAAGGATATATATGAATCCAAAATCTGAAACTACGGGTGTGTTTGTTTCAGCTTACTTAATGTCAGTCTAGTTCAATTCGATTCAGTTCAGTTCAATTCAATTCTCGTCAATTTCGTTCAGTTCACGTCAACATTTTTTTTTTAAACAAAAATCAGCAAAAATATCACTCGTTATAATCAATAGGATGAATAAAAATCAGTAAATCCACAAAAATCAAGAAAAGTCAACAATGTTTAGCAAAAATCAACAATCAGCAATAAATATCAATTACAAAAAATAATAAGAATAGAACAAAAATCAACAATATAAATATCATCATAATAATAATAATACAGTACACAATATTTCAATCATATCAACAAAAAAAAAACATTGTTAATATTGTTAATGCCTACTTGTTATACGATCCCGTGGTAGGTTTTACGACTAAAAAAATGTGTATTTACAACAAATCTTTTACAATGGGCTAAAATCTCGTGCTAAATGTGACGCATCAAATATACTAGTATTTTGCCTCGTCGTGATTCTATTACTATGACAACATGAAACCAATTAAGTACTATAACTTAAATAATCTAATCGTGTGCTATATACATTTCCAAAGTGCACCTTTTTTTTTCCAATGTCATTCGTAACTTTAGAAACTTCTAAGGGCTTGTTCTTTTCGACTGAAACTGACTAAACTGAATTGAACTTATTAGAACTGAACTGAACTGAATAAAAAGTAATTTATGAGATAAAAAGTAAGTTGCAGGAGCTAAACTGAACTGAACTTATTTGAACTGAACTGAACTTATTTGAACTGAACTGAACTTATTTAAACTGAACTGAAACTTATCTAGATATAAGTTGAAAAGAACAGGCCCTAAGCCAAGCGTGATAAACTTAAGATAATCTTGAGATAGGTGGCATCTTACGAAGTTTCAAGCTAGTGAAAGCATGAAAACGATCACCTTAGTTTGTATGTACCATAGTTTGTGAACATACATCAGTCGTGAAATTAAACCACATCCTAAATATTGTGTATAAATAAAACCTATATGTAGAATTAAAAAGTGTATCGTTTAAGAGTAAAACCTAATGGTGTATACAAAAAAAGAATTTTTGTATTTCACATGCGACTGTATAGCGACCAAGATTGAATTTGCAGTAAATTTGGCCTAATTTTTTAGATTTTGAGTTTTTTTTTCTTATAACCATGCTCATTTTCCCCCAACCCACACTTTTCTCCTCTTAATGGGTTCTTAAGAATTTCGGGGTCAAAAGTAAAGCATCAATTTAGAGTTTTGGTTTATAGCTTCACTACTTTAGAACCTCAATTCAATTTTCATAATAGAGGAAGAAGTGTAGGAGGATTGGAAAAGCAAGAGGTATCTAAGAGAAATAACCTCAAAATCTACATTAAGATCATATATGATGATTTTTGTTTAATTAGTATGAAACAAAGAGGGAAAGCGAGCCGAAACATATGGCCTTGTTTGATTCAAAGGTCTCAACATATATACTTATATACATATGAAAGTTGTTGTAAAATCATGTATGAAACTACAACTTTCCTATGTAAGTTGGACATATGTTGAAACATGTTTGTTTGGTTTATAACCAAGTGTTGGAATTTAAGTTCCAAAATTCAGTATTATTATGTATTAATTAATAATAATCAGTTTTTATTCTCTAATTTATTGGTTTTTATTGGCTATAATCTTCCTATTAAATTATTAATACTATGCCCAT
>BSSO01000944.1:0-27201 GCA_030267885.1 Mesembryanthemum crystallinum
AGTGGTACTTGTGTCATTTAATTAATGAAAAAAATTAAGTTCGTGTTAAAAATGCAACCGAGCTAAGTTTGTGGTGAAAATTGCAGCTCGGTGAAAGTTGGTGTTATTTTTACCAATTAAGATGATTATCAATTATTGACCTTTTATTATCTAATTTGTTCACGGAATTTTATTCATAATTTAGAATTTATTGATATATTTACAACTCTCCATTTGTGTATTTGGAAGAAGAAATTGATGCCATTTAGAAATCTATGAGGAGTGAATCATTTTGAAGAAAATTGAATTTACTAACTCATAATTTTGTTTAAAAAATATTGGTTTGATTATATTTAATACCATATGAATTGTATATATGAATATTTAAAAAAAAAAATGTAAGTAATTGATCGTGAGATGTAGAATGAGTAGTGCCGAATCCAAAATCAATTTCGAGTGGGTTCCTTTCATAGGATTTACCCTATTTTTATTAAAAATATATAATTTTTCTTAATTTTTTTTCCCAAATTTACCCACAAAAAAGGAAAAAAAATCCCTAAAGTGATGAGCTCGTGAAAAGCACGGGAAATCAACTAGTTATAGTGTAAAAAGGGAGAAGAGAGAAGAAGTTGAATAGGTGTTGATGAGGACTGATGGCGTAATGGTGAGATGGAGACAAGTGGGCAATTGTGAATAGTGAGAGGGGATTTCTGAACTCAGTGAGAGTGATGATGCTAACTCAGCGAGACAAGGGGATTTTTGAACTGGGTTAGCAACTGAGCGAGACATGGGTTGGATGTAAGGCGGTACATCAGATGGAGTAATAGATAAACATAAGCCGTTGATATTTAGAATAGATAGCCTAGAATTTATATATATATTTCTATTTTTAAGAAGAAATACTAGTATATTTTTCTTAAGCCTGGAGTTTATGTGGTTTATTTTTAAAGGGGAAAATAAAACCTTCAATGAGGAGCGATTTTCGAAAATATTATTTAAATATAAAATAATTACCAAATTGTGCCCTCCTCAAAACAATTACCAAAACTATTGTCCATGTCATCTGTCAGTGAACAGAGCCGTGACGGGGTAAAACCGCCAATAGAGTTGGCGTTTTCATTAAAACGCCATTTGAAATGGCGTATTTATAACAGTAAACGCCCGGAGTGTTGGCGTTTTTGTGTCTAATAACACGCCAATGTGGTTGGCTTTTACGTAACACGACAATGTCGTTGGCGTTTTATCAATAATAACATGTCAATTGCATTGGCATTTCACTTGTGTACTTGAAAAAAGTGCCGTTTGTATGAGCACATGAATCTACATTGTATCAAATTAGTGCAGCACTTGCACAATCACATGCCTTAGGACGCGTCCACTTCTAAAGCCTCTTCATTCTTTCTCCCCCCCCTCCTAATTCTTCATCATAATTTATTTTATTCACTTCAATTGCTTTTCCTCTCTGATCATTCATCAGAAATTCCAAAACAAATGAATTTTGATTGTAAGTCATCTCCTCTGCTCCTCAAATCTCCAAATATGGCACTTAATAATGACTGTATCTCAGTGCTAAATGGGATTTGTTTCTCAGTATTGAAGCAAAAAAACCCTGCTTCTATATCATGATGAATTTCCAGGCGAAACCAAAGAAAACCATTCTCATGGCATCAAAGTTGATGAATGCTCTCTTCTTTTGTTTTCTTCTTTGATTTCAAACTTATCAATGATCGCGATTATAGACAGAGGGGAGACAATAGTTGGCTAGCTGCGGCAATTTGTCGATGACGATAAGCCGCCATCTTTGTTGGCGTGTTATCATTGATAACCGCCATCTCCGTTGGCGTGTTATCATTGATAACCGCCATCTCCGTTGGCGTTTTATCAGTGATTGTCGCCATCGACAGTGGCGTTTTATTAGTTACAACGGCATTCAACTACAATGACGTGGACCATAATTTCAGGAATAGTTTTGATTGAGGTATAGTTTATATTTAAATAATATTTTCGGAAATCACTCTTCAATGAGTCCTAATCTTGCTTCCTTGGGACTTTGAAACTAATTTTGCTTGCACACCCCTCTCCTCTCCCTCGCTCCCCTTCTCTCTCATCTCAATGCATCACACAGGTTTTCTCTCACTAACCTCTCTCTCCTTTCACTCCCAGATAACCCAATTCATCCACTCTTCCTTCCATTGAAACCTTCATGTTATTTCAACAATTCCAAGGCTTGATCCAATCGTGGGAATAAATAAAAAATGGGAGTTTCATTCAAAATTTCCAGAACTGGGAAAAGGTTTAAGCCTAAGCCACCAATCATCTCAGAGTCAGCTCCTCTCCCTGATGGAGCAGATAATTCACTTGAAAGTTCTAAAATTCCCTCTAAGATTGAATCCAATGTAAGCTTGATTCTCGTCTTTGTAATTTTCTCGCATTTAATTACGAATTTTCTTTCTTGGATCGTAATTTTGGATGTTATTAATCGTGGGTTAGTTCCTTTTTTCCTCTGCTTGTTTTTAAGGTTTCGTTTTTGCGTTTAATCTGTTGGGTTTGTGCCCATCTTGTTATTATATCAGAATCGCTGAGAAAATTTCGAGAAGATGAGAATGAGGGTTTTAGTTCTTATGGATATGGGTAAATAGAAGCAGTCGAATTTGAACTTCGTGGGTTAATGGAGGAGGGCTCGTTATCGTATTGAATTGAATTTGTTGGGATCTGCTTGTATATGCTAGCAAGTTTCAATTTTTATCTTTTTTTTTTTTTTTTTTTGGGTGGGTGTTGTGCAATTTTGCTTTTGGTAATGTTGTTCATTCGCTACTGAAGTTAAAAGATCAAATATTTCTCCCTTTCTTTCCTTATTCATTGCTTTCTTTCGGTTTTCGGGGGGTGGTGAATACTGCCTCTCGAGTTTGTGCTACTCAGTTTATTCAATGCTTACAGTAACAGTAGCTAAATAATTGAAGCTTCCATTTTAGATTTTTTTTTTNATGAATCTATGATGTTGAGTTAGCCGAATTTAAGTTCGTAATGATTTCCCATTGACACAATAATTCAGCACTCGTTTTTCACGGAGATTTAATGTATTGAGAGGAAAATTTGTTGTTTCATGTTCTATCTTCAATAGAAGTTGTGTGTAAATCATGGATAGATATGTTTATTATACTTGCTGCACTCTATTTATAGTCTTGATATACCGAAAAACAGGGGAAAGATGAAGATGCAGTTGGTCCTTCGGGTTCATCCTTATCCTCTGGAAGGTGTCATATTTCTGCAGGTAGGAGGCAGCATTGTTTAAGCAATTGATTAGTCAATTATTCTAGTATTGACTAAGTCATGTGAGTTCTCTCACGCTTTTCCCTCCGTTTTTTTTTTCTAGAAGATGAGGTTTCCTTTAGTCTGAATCTCTACCCAGATGGATATTCCATTGGAAAGCCCTCAGAGGTTTGAGTGCTCTTTCTTCTGGTGTCATTGAAACTATCTATTCCTGTGCAATCAGATACAGTAATAAGCATATGAAATGTCTGTTGGTTTTCAGAATGATAGTGGGCATCATGCTGCATTTCAAGAGGGCTCAAAGTTGTTGCATCCATATGACCGGAGCTCAGAAGGTCTCTTTGCTGTAAGTTGGCTCTCTTCTTCTTTGGTATTATAATGATCAGATACTAGGGACCTTAATCTTTGTAATTCTTTTTCTCATTTTTTAGGAGTATTACTTTCCTTCTTTATGCGATGTCTCATATATGGTGCACTATATAGGTCCACTTCTATCTTAACTGCTGGTCTGGGTCCATTTCGTGGACACAATATTTCCCACTAAGTGATAAAAGGGCTAGAATAGTGTTTAGAGATTAAATGTATTTGTGGAAACTTCTTTTAGTTTCCAATTGAAATTGGCATTTAAATTATTCTCTCTAGCTGTTTTCCAACTTATTTGTCAGTATAAGCATAACATTGTTATTTAATTTGGATTCCCCCACTTTTGTAGGCTATTGAGTCTGGTCGACTGCCTGGAGGTATCCTGGATGATATACCATGCAAGTATGTAGAAGGCGCTCTGATATGTGAGGTGAGTAATTTGGCACTGGTAAATGCAACTTCTTAAGCATGATGTTAATTTTAAAAATGCTACCCTGCGGTGTCATCAACGTGTAAAGATGCATAAACAGTGGCTGTGGCCTGTTAGCTCTACATTAGTGTCTTGATGTTGTTCAGATATCTTCTTTATCCACAACCTTCAGCTTGTGTTTAATTATTAAAAATAATAACATTCAATTGGCTTACAATAGAATCTGCTGTATACTTCCCTCTCTGTGATGCAGTAGAAGTCAGTAAAACATTCAAGTAACAAAACTTTACAAGCATACAGGTCACCCGAACAATTCTATACAACACAGGATTACACACCCCTCAAGAATGCAATACAGTTCTTTATGGGTGTCTCAACGCCCTTCATAATTTTATATGTGTATTTTGTTTGTTCAAGGGAAAAATAGGGGACTTGAAAATGTGCTGCATCCAATTTACCTGTATAACAATCCTGATTAACGTTCATAGTTGGCTTAAGCTGTGGACCTCCTCACATTGGTGGACAGAATTCATGAATGACGAAGTCAAATCGGGTGGTTAGGTTTCTTGAGGATGTTCTAGGTTTGTAGGTGTCTATTTATATTTCCTCCCTTTGGGTTCCCTTCAAGGCGGTGACTTACTTCCATTTTATTTGGTGCTTTGTGTGTGTGGGGGGGGGGGGGGGGTGTAGAAGGTTAAGGAGAGTGAATTCGTGATCTTATAGTTAAATTTGTTATGTGAGTGTTGATGCAGTTGCTCTATCTATTCTAACTCTTGATTTCTTTCCTTGAACATTTGAAAGAATATGGTAATTACAACAAAAGAAAACCCTAATACATGCTGCTAAACTGTGTTTACTTATTTGTTGCCTTGACTTTGTTTAATGACCAGAGTTTTGGATATATCTTTTGATCATTTCGCACAATTTGCTTATGTTTTATTTCTTCCGTTATTGTCGGTGGTTATTATATCCAATTTATAGTGCTAACATAAAATGGATAGTTGATTAGATTGTTTTATGACTATTTTTCTAATTCAAATGTCAAAGTTCAATGTCAGCCTCACCGTGAACCTTTTCTCCTGTTCAGCTGCGATCTTCTATAATATAGTGAAGGTCGTTGATGTATGATGATCGCCATTTTTTTTTTTCAATTCAAGCTGCTTAAGCTGGTCATTATGGCTCTACTTAGACCTATGGCCTGACAACATAATCATATATTTCTATCTATATCTGAGAAATTGTGATTTGGATGAAGTGATAGCAGCTAAAGTGACATTAAAGAGCAAATTATATGCTATAGAGTATAGATTGTGATTTATGAAGGTAAATTTTTGCAGGTTCGGGACTACCGAAAATGCAAGTCTAGTTCTGGATCCAATAATTCATCAGTTAATGGATCCGCAACTATTACCAAGGTGCGTCTTAAGATGTCTTTGGAGAATGTTGTGAAGGATATGCCGTCGATAGCTGTTGAATCCTGGACTTACGGGGATCTGATGGTAAGATATCTGTTGCTAGAGCCTGGGCATATTCGTGTGCCTTGGTATAGAGTTTGATTTGCAGTTATTTTTTTGTTTGCTGGATACAGGAAGTTGAGTCTCGAATATTAAAAGCTCTACAACCAAAGTTGTGTCTTGATCCTAGTCCCAGATTGGACAGACTTTGCAAGAATCCAGTTTCGTCTGAGGTAGATCATCAAACCTGGTCTTACTTAACTGTTACAAGTATATTTTACGTTTTCTTTGTGAAATCTGTGTGCATGTTTTTTACCTATAGTTGTCTTTATTTCTTACTTAATTGTTACAAATTTATTTTATCTGTCTTTAACTATGAAATCTGGTTGCACTTTTTGATCTCTGTTTATCTTCATTTCAGCTTAATTTGGGACTCGGAATACGAAAGCGGAGATTGAGACAAATGCCAGAAGTTACTGTTACATCAAATAATCGGCCACATGGAAAGAAAGTCTGTATAGATCGGGCACCAGAAAGCTCAAGCTACAGGATTGGAGAACTAGGGGCCTCCACAGGTGACATGCTCTCACAGCATGTTCAAGATAATGTGGCTGCCCAAGGTCTTGGTGCTAATAGCATGTTAGGCTCAAGACCCAGAAGTTTTGTGCAAGATGCATCTTTTCCACCGTTGAATGCTTCTCAGCTATCGAAATTGCAAGCAGGGCCAGGAAACCAAATAAATATGCACGACCCTATGCAAGGGCCCAGTAACGTGCCAGGAGTCTCACCTGCTGGTCAGGACATGCCAATATCATATGCTGAGAATATGAATCCTACTGCCCTCGTAAAGAGGGAGAATCAAGATGGGCAGTTGTCTCCTTATTCTAATGTTAATAAGAGGGCTAGGATTGTATCTGTTGGTCCTGATGGTGTTCAGCAGCAGCATATTGGCTCTTATGTGGGCGGCCTTCAAGGATCAGATGTGCAATGGCGGAATCAACTAATGCAGCAGCAACAGAATGTAAGAGGAATCCAGTATGCTAATCCCGGCATGCAAAAGTATCCTCAGCTTGTTGGGGATGGCGTCGCCAACCGGGATAGCATAAAATTGGAGAAGACAGATGCCAACCTGATTAAAAACGATATGCAGATGATGGAAGCAGAAGGCAGCCACATGGATCCACGACACCGGCTTCAGCATAACTCGTTCATGAGACCTGCTTTCCCACAGGCAAACTGGACTAATATCACTCAGCAAGTTGAAAAAGATCCAAGAAAGGAGGATCAATTTTTGAAGAGAAAATCAATTCAGAGTCCGCGTCTTTCGACTGGTGCTGTGCCTCAATCTCCACTATCAGCAAAATCTGCAGATATCTCCTGTGGTTCAATGGGGGCACAATATGGGGCAGTTTCTTCAGCTGCTTCCCTTGGACAATTGCATAGGGAAAAATCAGCCGTGACAATTCCTGCAGTTGATCGCACTGCATCCATGACGTCAAGTGCCAATGATTCTATGCAACCACAGCATCATGCCCAACTCGCCCCAAAGCGAAGATCAAATTCCCTTTCCAAGACCCCAGCAATAAGTGCAGTTGGCTCTCCTGTCAGCGTCAATAATATGGGTGGTCCAATGAATGCATCTAGCCCTTCAATTAGCACCCAACAACTAGCTGACCCAAGCATGATGGAGAGGTTTGCCAAGATTGAGATGGTAGCTATGAGGTAAGAGCTCTATCAATGTTTATCTGAGTTTAAGTCACCTGCTTTGCTAATCTTTTGAACTATTAAACTGCCAGTGAAGTTGAGTCAATGACCTTGCAAAATTATTTGGTTGCTAATAGTTGGTAATTGTTAGAACTATGACTAACTTGTGCTTAATTTTTCACAAGACCTTCTTAATTCCTATGAGAGGTTTCCAGTCTTCTTGGAAATAGGTGTGTGGAACGCCATCATGTGATGAGAGAATCTATTTAACGTGACTTTATTGAGATCGATCATATGATTTGGTAGTTTTCTGAGTTTACTCTATGCTATTCTGTGGTATGCTTGGTGCGCCATTGGTGTTCGCAGAACATCTAACACGTCATTTGTGAACATCTCTTGCTGTAGGATTTGAGATTGTAAGAAGCTGGGTCCCATGCTGAGTTTTAGACCATGGGATTTTGAAAACTCTGTTCTGTATCGCTTCACAAAAATGCCAAGTAGATTGAGTGTCATACCTAATGATGCTCGGAAAGAGAAGAAAATTAGTACTTGTTTGACTACAGTACCCAATATGCCATTTTTCCTTTTGTCATATTCTGGATACTTTGAGGCCATTTAGCCTAGTTTCTAGATTTTGAGTTTCTCCTTAACTAGTCTCTCATCCCCTCGCCCTCTTCCTCCACTACCTCCTCTCCAATAGGCTTCTAAGAAGCCAACATGAGGCTAGAAATTGAAGCTCTAAAGACACTATGTTAGCTGTCTCCATTTATGCTATGGAACAGTATGTCCTGTTCTGGTTTGCCTATTTTTATTCTCAGCTCATATAAGCTTTGTTTATTTTTTATTTTTTTTTATTTTTTATTTTATTTTTTATTTTTTTTTCCAGGCACAAGTTGAACTGTAAAAAGAAGAAGGTTGATGAATATGCTAGGAAACCACGAGCATTTTCTGCTCAGGAACTCCTGGTTCGCCTCTCCGGTGCCACCAATAATGAGTCCTTTAAAGAGGAAAATTGTACAACACCAATGTCAAAATCTCTAGTTGGTGGCAATATGAATGTATGCAAGATAAGGGTCTTAAATGTGCGGTCAGAGCGGACAGCTCAAGGTTTGTCTTGCATTGTTTAGACTAACTTGTTTGATAGACTAGGGTGTGTTCTCTTGGTCTTGCTCTTTATAAAATTCTGCATTATTCAGCAATAGTGAGCAAAAATTAGCATTATTCAGCAAATGTTACCAAACCAGAAAACTTGAGCAATTTTCAACAACCATCACATAAACCAATGAAGTTCAGCACCAAGTTGCAGATTCAGAAGAAAAATAAAATGAAATTGTAGCACACCAATTCATTTCCTGAGGAAAAGAACACACCCTTTAAACTATTTTTTTTATTTATTGTGTATTAACCTCGAATGTCATTCTTGTAGGAAATATGGTTCCTGTTTCTCCGGGGTTAAGAAGATTCATCATGTCAGAGAAACCAACTGATGGTACTGTAGCCATACATTATGGAGATTTGGAAGATGGGGATTATCTAAATGCAGAAGATCACATGCCTACATTGGCTAATACTGTGAGTTTCCATGGTTGTACTTTTTTTTTTTTTTTTTGGTTTTTGTTTTCCTGCATGGGGTTGCATCATCAAATTAGTGAAGGTTTAGGTTTGCTAATTTTTCTATGAACTATAAGTGGTGCTCAGTCGTTCTTATGCTGATGAGACTCTGCATATTGGCAAACATACTGTTTTTGCAAGTTCTGCATGCAATGGTTTTCTGATATCAAATATTTGGGTCAGGGAAGCAAGGACTTCCACATCTCCAAGTTTTTATGAGCTTTGCTGTATTCTGATGCTTTGTTTTGCTTTATTTCAAAAATTAAAATGGATTTTTGTGGGTCTTTCAAAAACAACCTCTCTACTTGATAGAGGTAAGGTTGCGTACATTTGGACCTCCCTAGACCTGCCATGGCAGAATTATTACTGGGTCGTTGTTGTTGTTGTATTCATGGCAAGATTATTATTGGGTCATCGTTGTTGTTGTTGCTGTATTCTGATGCTTGTTGCTCATTCACTCACTCTCTTGTATTCCTGTAATACTAACTGTGGTGTTTAAATCTTGTTACAGCATTTTGCAGACTTGCTTGCGTCCCAGTTTTGTACTCTGGTATGTCCTTCATAAAGTTAGAAAACTAATAAACTTGGTATTTCAGACTGGTTCCTTCGTTGGTTTCTTTTTACATATTTGCACCTTGACATGTAATGTTTTTGCAGATGATTGATGAGGGCTACTTTGTAGAAGATCATGTCCAACCTAGACCACCCCGTATTACTCTTCCTTCAAACAATCAAGTTAATGCTACAGGCCCAGGTCCAGGTTTGACCTCAAATACTTCAGCAGGTGATATGCAGCAGCAGTATTCAGAATCAGCTTCAGGACAGCAAACAAGTGAGGCCAAGCCAACAATTACTAGTGCCACTCTGAACTCAACCTCGAATGTCCTGCCAAGCTCTGGGATGCTCCCTCCTGGTAATTCACATTCACAAGCATTACAGATGTCTCAGGGACTTGTGTCAGGGGTCTCGATGGCACCAAGGCCACAACACATGGACTCGCAACAGACACTTCAGCAGCAGCAACAGCAACAGCAACAGCAGCAGCAGCCACAGCAACAATTGCAGCTTCAGAACCAGCCGTCGTTACTGCAACAACAGCAACCTCAGTTCTCGCGGTCTTCCCTTATGTTGCCTACCAATTCAATGCCACAATTGAACACATTTGCGCAAAATTCGAACTTGTCTCTGGGTAATCACATGGGCAATAAGCCTTCTCTACAATTGTTGCAACAACAGCAACAGCAACAGCAACAGCCGCAGAGGAGAATGATGATGGGGCTTGGGCCAGCTATGGCCGGTATGGGAGGCATTGGCAGCAACATGGTCGGACTTGGAGGATTGGGTAATGTTATGGGAATTGGTGGAGCAAGAGGTGGAATTTCAGCACCAATGGGCCCCATCTCAGGAATGGGGGGCAACATGGCTCAGAACCCAATGAGCATGAGTCAGGCAAATGCGATAAGCCAGCATATTCGTGCTGGAACATTGACTCAACACCAAGCTCAGGCTGCTATGGTTCGATTGAAGATGATGCAAAGTCGAGGCATGTTGGGAGGAACTCAATCTGGCGTGGCCGGTATTTCTGGAGGAGCGCGGCAGATGCAGCCAGGCTCAGCTGGGCTTTCCATGTTGGGACAGACTCTAAACAGAGGAAATATCAGCCCAATGCAGCGTACAGCAATGGGCCAAATGGGCATGCCCAAATTAATGACAGGGATGAATGTTCCCATGAACCAGCAGCAGCAGTTGCAGCTCCAGCAACAGCAGCAGTTGCAGCAACAACAAATGCAACAAATGCAACAGCAGCTGCAGCAGTCACAACAGCAGCAAATGCAACAGCAAGAAGCCACCTCACCTTTGCAGACTGTGGTTTCCCCCCAGCAGGTGGGGTCACCTTCAACGCTTGGAATTCTACAGCCCTTAAATCAACAGGTTGTCACACCACAGCAACAAGCAAGCCCACAACAATTGGTGCAACGAACTCCAATGAGTCCACCATTGAGTTCTGGGCCGATGCATCCAATGAGTGCTGGTAACCCAGAGGCTTGTCCTGCAAGCCCAGCCTTGAGCTCTCAAACCCTAGGCTCTGTTGGGAGCATAACAAATTCTCCGATGGACTTGCAAGGAGTAAACAAGAGCAATTCTGTCCCCAATACGTAGTTGAAATAGCCCCTTGTGGTCTTGTGCCAGTTATTGCTTAGGGTTCAGCTTATCAAACTGAGAGCTCCACAAAGGGAACGGTTACCCGGAATCAGATTGTTCCTTACATCATTGTCTTATTGACGTTTACTGGAGCTCGTATAATGTGGAAAATCAGTTAGGATAGATTTGTAGTTTTGGTGGGAATCTGTACATAGCATTTTCACTAGCGCTTTTGGTTCATTTTAGATCATTGGGGAGTGGAAGATGCTTAACAGCAGTTGTTTGTAATTGTACATTCTTGTAGTCCTTCAGGATTAAATTGCAAGATCATGATATAAATTATGCTTAAACTGCTAAATCGAGTTCTTTTAAATGCTTGTCGGAATTTTTTTTGTATTTTTTTTATTGTGAATCCAGAATGAATACCCTGTATTTCTGTCTATAGATAGTACATTAAGACTGATGTGAGGCCTATTTTCTACAAGAAAAAGTAGCTTAGAAATCTGCAAAATTTCATGAACAAACCCAGGTTATCTATCATGGAAAAACTGCTGTTGAATAACAAGACCGTCAAATGAAATGTGGCACAAAGGTGAAGAAGAATCTGAGTTTGAAACTTGTTTGCATGGGTCTTTGAGTGTTCTATGCACCCAAAAAGGGTGATACATAATAATTTAAAAACTATCATTGGTAGACATATGATAAGATACACAAGTGATGAAATCTGAAATAAGTTTCCTATGAAAACTTTTTTAGAGTACACGTATCTGATACAATGACAACTTTTAGAGTTACAGCATGGACTGAGGTGATTCACACCCAGTCGTTACGTAGTTTCTTGTGATATCCTTTATGCTTGAGCATCCAGCAAGGGCCATAGTAAGCTCCAGTTCATCGTTCAGCATTTCAATGACACGCTGAACTCCATTTTGCCCCTTGGCTGCTAATCCAAATATCACAGGCCTTCCAACCTGCAGTGAGATCATCAGATAGTTATTAACCTGTCAGTAGGGCTTCTGATAACACTAATGTACATTCACATTCAAACTTTTGCTTTAGATTCCTTTGGAGTTTCATCAACTTTTCAAAATCCACAGCTTCTAGATACTAGCTTATTTTAGAAGTCGATGTTTAAAGGTCTGTATGGATGCACATCAAAGACTGGTAATACAATTTCAACATTGAACCTCTTCTCTAATAAATGCAATGCATGGATGGAAAAGAGAGTTCGAGATAGGAGAGGGTCTTACAAGGACAGCTTGCGCACCAAGTGCTAAAGCCTTGAAAACGTCTGTTCCCCGTCTTACCCCTCCATCCAAGAGAACAGGAACTTTGCTTCCAACAGCATGAACTACCTGCAATGTTAGATTCATCATTACACCCAGCACTTATTGCTGGCTGCTGCACATTGTAAGCCTGTTCTCCTCAACTTATTCATGCGGTTTTCAGTTCAGTTGAGTTTTGCAACTTTTTTTTTTTTTTTTTTTCTTTTTCTCACACATTACAATTCATTCAGTTCCCACTTAGTTCAGCTCAATCAAAAAAATTGAAGAGAACAAGCCCACTGTAAATCAAAATGCCTTTAACAAAAGACAGGGATGGGACAAATTGATTATAATAAACTTATTAGAACTGGACACAATGGTTTCACAAACAAAACCTCCATTTCAGAAACAAAAAGATTCAAAGCCTGTGAAAAACTGAATTTATGTTTGATATTAGGAATATCTCAGGTGAGAAACTTACAATAAACTGCCCTCGCTATAAGCCCAAGATATAGGTGTCTATTTGATGAGATTCAGTAACATTTTTTTCATGAATGTATGGATCTCAAAGCAACAAGGCCAGGAAAAAGGGGGAAAAAAAAGTAGAAAACAGAAAAGGGGAAAAGCATTCACCTCCTCTAGAACAGAGATTGTGGCAGGAGCATAATCAAGCTGACGAGCTCCGTGATTAGAGATTATAATCCCGTCCACTCCCACTTCTATAGCTTTTATTGCTGCCAATAGTTGTCCATGAGATGAAGAAGAAAGAAAAGGATAACCTTTAGCATTATGGATCGGAAATATTGCCCGGACAATGGACATTTAATAAAGTTTATTAAGATGTGCAGAATACGAAAGTCTCTGATTTCTATTACGGCCACTTGGTTCTTGTTACTATTATTGCACAGTAACCACAACAAGCATCAAACTTTATAACTTGGGAGATAAGTGATGTTACCATCTTCACGTGCGAGTATCCCCTTGATTAAGATTGGCAGTCTTGTGATAGATTTCAACCAATCTATGTCCTACAAGAAGTGTTTAAAAGTATAATTAAATTAGATTACATAGTTGGGGAAACATGTAAGAACAATCAAGATATACCCAAGTTACGAATCATGTTCTGTACACGGTATCAAAGTAATTTTAGTTATGTGGTCAATCATAAAACTCAGGATTATGTTTGATATCTAATATTTACCTCTGAACTGAATAGCTACTCATTTACATCATTACATGATTACGAAACTGTTAACCATGTCTTGCTGCTTCATACCTTCCAGCACAAGGAAGCGTCAAACATACTATTTGCAAAGGCTTCTGGACCTGAACCTTTTTCCTGTACCAAATAATAAAATGTTCCACCAAAGAAGTTTAAGAAATATATTAAAGAAAAAAATTATTGATGATGATGAACTGGTGTATTACAAACATGAAAATTTAGTTTAGCACTCACAGTGACAACTTCAGTTGACATAAAACCCTCCAAATTCTTTAACTGAGGCGCAATCATTCTGCAAGATAGAGATATGACACTTATTAGAGTAAAAGGAGCTGAAGACAGTAATATGTAACCTTAGGATCAATCATGTTGGAAACACTATCAGAGTGCTATCTCACTTGTTCTTTATATCTGCCTCCCTTCGACCAAGTCTAGGCGTGTCAACAGTTACAACAATAGCCTTGTATCCACTTTTTTCAGCTCTCTGTACCAACCAAGCTGATATTTCCCTATTTTTGAATACCTTTACAGAAAATGATTATCATATAAGAGCTCCGCATATCCAGTGTTTTGAATCTAGCTAAAGAACATGAGAAACAGAATTGCTGCAGCTCAAGAAAGACTACTTACATATAATTGAAAGAACCGTACAGCATTGCAAGACGAGGCAACCTCCTCCACGCTGGAGGTAGAACTGAAGGATAGCACCTAAAATGAGAGTAAATCGAAAACCTTGAATATTCTTAAGGCGCTATTCATTTCAACTGAGTTGTGCTAATCTGAAGTGAGCTTAACTAAACTGAATTGAATAGGAATTGAATAAATAATAATATGTGAGAGAAACGATAAGTTGCATAAATGAATTGAACATAATGCAGTATGAAACAATGAAATGAACATGGCCTAGTTACATACATCCGAAATGGTCTCAAATATTTGCGAGTATATACATACCATAATTGTTTTACATGCAGCTGCAGCTTTAGCAGTTGCCACTTCTCCTACAGTAGATACAAGGAACAAGTGCTTTAGAATGTGGCGCATATGTTCAGTAAGACCTCAAGATGCTATGTACCTTCAGGGTGTGCCAACTTATGATAGGAAGTTGGAGCAATCATGATTGGTGCTGAAATATGATGGCCCAAGATACTTGTTGACAGATCAATGTAGCTCATGTCTAGGAGTATTCTTGGACGGATGCTGAAAATATATTAGATAATCCAATAAATGGATATATCATAATCAAAGTTACTAAATCAACCATAGAATTATCAAAATTAGTACATGATTTGAGAGTACGCTTTGACATTTTCCCTCAATGTATGCTCGTCTTCAGCTGCCCCAGCGAAAAAATCATAATACATTTTGGGAAGGGCTCGGCGAGCTAATTCTTGGAACTCGGTTACATTAACTGGGTCAAGTGCCATTTTATCCTGAACAGAACTGCAGATGAGACTTGAACAAAACACACATTCTTTAAATAACAAGCAGAGCAGCTCAGAGTTAATGTCAAGAGCTCACTGCCTTAAAGAAGCTGCACATTACATTGCACTTTTTCTGCTGAAGAAAGAAGAAAACAAATCTACTACATAAATAATGAAGTTTTTGAGATTTGCTTCATGATCTTGAACACAAATGTAAACTGTAACTGCAGTACTATATTGCACAAGAGGGTAAAATCACAGTTCAATACCCCTGTATTATACAGTCTTTAGAGTATTAATTACCATAATCGTGCCTTTTCTACTACTGTATTAAAATCCATGGAAGCATTGGTTTCCCTGTATTATACAGTCTTACAAATTATTAGAGAGGAAAAGTGCATCTCTTTAATGGATCATGATCTCACAAAAGTTTTAAAATCTGCCATCTTCCTGTTCAGTACAAGTATTTTGTACACAAAACAATTGATGAAGCTAATAAGTATGGCATCTAAGTTCTAAACATAGACAATAATCCCAGTAAATTCAGTGATGACAGTATACTAAGAAAGTAGAAACTACCATATATATAGCATGGTAAAGACAGTTTATTGTATAATCACAACTCAATGAATTCATTACTTAGAAGAAATCAGACCAAAATCACACCAACAATTGATATAAACTCGAGCAATTACCACCGCAGTAGTTCAGCCTGATATTGAGCAAACTGGGAAGCAAAACTTTTGTGCAGATGAAGGCCCAGGTAAGGAAGAGTTTTGGAGAGGTGGGTAGAGAGATATGATATGATGATATTTTTTTTTTTGGGTGTTAAGGAAGATGAAGACGAGTTTCAAGTATAAAGTTTCTGATATTTTTCTTAGAAACTTTTACCAGTTAAGTTAGGTGACATATTCTATGATATGATGATATTAGATTCAAGTTTCTGCTGAGTGAGTATATGTAATTGAGTTTCCTTAGAAATGACACCATCCTTATCCCTTATCTCAAGCCCCAATTGTATCAACAAATGACAAAAGGTAATGTATTTGTCAAATAAAGTGCGTACAAAAAGAGTAAAAATGACAAAAACATTGATGAGCCCCACTAAAATATCTTCATGACCATTCACCTGATAAGGACTGGGGTGAAAGAGTTCAAAAAATGGCTGCAGCCTTCAAATAATTTCACCATGCCCTGTTTTTTTTTTTGGTGGTGAATTCAAATGAGCAATGCAGCCAGGATTTTAATTTAACCCAAGTTTGAGATACAACTGCCACACTTTACAGGTGACCGAACTGAACTTGCATTCTATCTTTGGTGAAGCTGATTTTACTAATAGGTGAGTATGAAACAAATGGCAATTTCTGAAGCTTAAGCAAAAACTTTGAAATATAGTAATGAAGTAAAGAATAATGATAAGAAGTCTGCAAATAAAGCTTCGTACACAATTTATATCTAAATGTATAAACCATCAGGCTGATTTACATAAGCTAATTAATTTAAGACTCAGAATCTTAGAGCATGGACTTGGGTCTTTCATGCTTGGTTTTCACATGTTTTCTAATAGTATCCTTTATATGCTTGGGCAGCCGACAAGGGCCATTGTTTTGATGACTCTCTTTGCCCCATTTTCTCATTGGCCACCAATCCATAGGACAGGCCTTCAAACCTGAGGTAATATGGTTCTGTTAGTAACTCGGTAAATCAAATGGTGACCTCAATATGCATACTACTTTCTCAACATGATGATGGAGGTTCTAGTCATCCATTGTAGTTCAAAACTAGCATTTGTAGCTGCTAATCTGAGAAAATAATCCAAATCTGGCTAGTAGGTGAAATGTCAATCCTCTCATCTTGATGAGCCAAAAACCAACCATCCTTGTCATGTGAGCGAGTGCACATACTTAGGAAAAATGATTGAGTAGATGAGAAAAACTATATTTTGAGACAGGAGAGCGTCTTACAAGCACGGCTTGTGCACCGAGCCTAAAGCTTTGAAGACATATGTCCCCCATTTTACCCTGCTATTGACATATGTCCCCCGTTTCACCCCGCTATTGAAGACTACATGAATCTCACTGCCAACAGCATGTATAACACTAGCGCTTTTGGTTCATTTTAGGTCATTGGAGAGTAGAAGATACGTAATATCAACTGTTTTTTTGCAAATTCTTGTAGTCATGCTGGATTAAATTGCAAAATCATGGTATGTGCAGTATCATATCAGATTTCCTATCTTCAATTATGTTTACGCTGCTAAATTGAGGTTTCTTAGATGTTTGTTGGAATTTGCTTTCAAATCTTTTAATGTTTTTTTCTTTATTGTGAACCCAGAATCATGACTGGTGTGAGGTGAGGCCTATATTTCTACAAGTAGCATAGAAATCTGTAAAGTTTTATGAACATCCCTCCAGGTTATCTACCATGGAAATACTGCTGTTGAATAAGAAGACCGTCAAATAAATGACACAAAATTGTTCATGAATCTGGGTTCGAAACCTGTTTGCATTGATCTTTGTGCCTTCTTTGCATTAAAAGAAAGAAAAAGATATACGTAGCAGATTGCTAGACAAATGCTAAGGTACAGATGAGTGATGAAATCCTAAATAAGTTTCCTACAATGTCGGACTAAAACTTCTCAAAAAAATTTCTAGTACAGATATCTGATGCAACTACATGAATTTTATAGTGTTAGAGCATGGGCCGAGGTAATTCATATGGTGCCCTTACATGGTTCCTTGTGATATCCTTTAAGCTTGAGCATCCAGCGAGGGCCATAGTAAGCTCCAGTTCATCCTTCAACATTTTGATGACATGTTTGACTCCATTTTCCCCCTTGGCCGCTAATCCAAATATCACGGGCCTTCCAACCTGAGGTGAGTTCATCAAATAGTGACTAACCAGTCAGTAGGGCTTCTAATAAGACTTATGTGCATTTCATACATAAATTTCTGCTGTAGATTTATCTGGAGTTTGATGACCTACTTTTTCAGTAACAACAGTATCTAGATACTGACTTAGATTATGTTCATTTCAACTGAATGACGTTGAACTGAAATGAACGGAGTTGAATGAATATCAATATATCAGAGAAACATTAACAGAACAGAACAGGAATGATGAAAAGAACAGGGCCTTGTTTCAGAACTCGGTATTTGAAGGTCTCAAAAACATTTGCACGCGCTGAACTACGGGTTGAGATTGGATGTTGACAAAGTTCAAGGGTCAGAAAAAGAGTATGAGATGTACATCAAAGACAGTTACTGGTAACACAACTTCAACATTGAAATCTGCCCTCAAGCTGTGATGAATGCAATGCACAAATGGAAAAGACCATTTGAGGCTAGAGAGGGTCTTACAAGGACAGATTGCGCCCCAAGTGCTAAAGCCTTGAAAATGTCCGTTCCCCGTCTTATCCCTCCATCAAGGAGAACAGGTACCTTGCCTCCAACAGCACGAACTACCTCTTCTAGAACAGAGATTGTAGCTGGAGCATAGTCAAGCTGACGACCTCCATGATTGGAGACTATGACCCCATCCGCTCCCACTTCTACAGCTTTTGTTGCTGCCAATAGTAATACATGAGATCAAAAAGAAGGAACTAAAAACAATTCATGCAGTGAAGGTTGGAAATTTTGCACTGACGATGAACATTGCATAAACTTTACTAAGATGTGCACATAGCTGAAAACTGAAATATCTGATTTTCTAATTATAGTAACTTGGTTATTCGACCAGTAATCTACAGATGCAACAAAACATCGAACTTTATAACTTGAGAGAGAGATGATGTTAGTCATGTTACCATCTTCATGTGTGAGTATCCCCTTGATCAAGATTGGCAGCCTTGTGATAGATTTCAACCAATCTATGTCCTACAAGAAATTTGTAAAACTAGAATCAACTAGATTACATAACTGGTGGGAGAAACATGTAAGAACAATCACGATAAGCCCAATCTTACTGGGTCGTGATGGTATCACAGTTATCTAGCTATGTAGTTTATGTTTCATGCCTAGTTTTTAACTTTGACCTAAACATGTACTCTCATACATGATGACGAAATTGTTAATCATATGTTCCTCTGCTTCATACCTTCCAGCACAAGGAAGCGTCAAACATGCTATTTACCATGGCTTCGGTACCTGAACCTTTGTCCTGCAGCATATAGAAAAAGCGTGACATCAAAGAAGTTGAGAAAGATAATAAAGAAACAATCCCAATTGTTTTTCTATACACAAATATAAGTCCACTTTGCTTAAATTTGCTAAAATGATCTTGAGTGAAAGTATAGTGTAGACACTCATTGATGATGATGAAATTTTGTATTACAAACACAAAAGTTAACTTCAGTACTCACAGTGACAACTTTAGTTGACAAAAAACCCTCCAAATTCTTCAACTGATGCGCAATCATTCTGCAATACAGAGACATATGACTCTTATTTTTTTAGTACAACAAAGGTTCTTGGAAACACAAATCTGAGTGTTATCTCACTTGTTCTTTATATCGGCCTCCCTTCGACCAAGTCTAGGCGTGTCAACTGTTACAACTATTGCCTTGTATCCACTTCTTTCAGCTCTGTGCACCAACCAAGCTGATATTTCTCTATTTTTTAATACCTTTTCGCAAAATGATATCATATAAGAAGTTGGGATCTCCAAAGTTTTGAACATCAGCTGCAGCTCAAGGAAGACTACTTACATATAATTGAAAGAACTGCACGGCATTGCAGGAGGCGGCAACTTCCTCCATGCTGAAGGTAGAAGCCAAGGATAACACCTAGATTGGAATAAAATCGAAAGCTTTGAATGTATTATATGCCAAAAACTCTATTCATTTCAATTTAGCGGTGCTAATCTGAACTGAACTGAATGGGAAATGGATGGAAATCTCCAACAGATAGTAATATGGAGAGAAAATGTAAGTGGCATAACTGAACAATGGAAACTATGGAATGAACAAGGCCTAAGTACATACATCAGAAATGGTCTCAAATTTCCGCAAGTATAAACATACCATGATGGTTTTACATAAAGCTGCAGCTTTAGCCGTTGCTATTTCTCCTAAAATAGAAACAAGGTGAATTTGCTTTAGAAAAAACGTGGTGCATATTTCCAATAAAACTTTATGAAGAAGATGCTACCTTCAGGATGCGCAAACTTATGTTTGGAGGTTGGAGCAATCATGATCGGTGCTGAGACATGATGGCCCAAGATGCTTGTGGATAGATCAATGTGGCTCATGTCTTTGAGAATTCTTGGCCTGATGCTGAAAAAGATTTTAAATAATTGAATAAATGGATATATCATGATCATTACATAGTGAATAAACCATAGGAATATTAAGAGGACTACATGATTTGGGAGAACGCTTTGACATTTTCTCTCAATGTGTGCTCATCTTCAGCTGCCCCAGCAAAGAAATCATAATACATTTTGGGAAGGGCCTGACGAGCCAGCTCTTGAAACTCATTTACATTACTAGGATTGGTTGCCATTTATCCTGAACAGAATATTATGTTCAGTTACAGCTGAGACTTGGACATTGTTGTGGAAAACGTGGACTGTAGCCAGATCCTTTCACCAGAACAAAACACTCATTGTTCACAGAGCAGCTCCAAGTTATTGTTCAGAGCTCACTACTTTAATTTAAAAAAGGTGCAGATTACATTGCACTTTTTCTGCTCATGATAGAACAAACCAGTATAATCAGTAACAATGAAGAAGGTTTTGAGGTTTGGAACTTCATGATCCTGGACACAAATGCAAACTGCAGTGCTATATTGCTTAAGAAAACAAAAAGAAAAAAAAAAAAAAAAACTCACAGTTGAGTAACCCGAGATCTTTGTATATTACTTGAGAATAGCCCGAGCTTTGGGGTAAATTACCTGGGTATCTTAAGGTCATTAATCAAGGATTAAAGTACCATAATCGCAATTCTTCTGCCAATCTAAATTCCATGCATAGAGGCATTGGTTCTGTATTGTGGAGTGTAGCTAGTAGATAATTAAAGAGTAAAAATGCAACACTTTAATGGATCATGGTCCTACAAAAGTTGCAAAATCTGACATCTTCCTGTTTGTTGGATGAACAAGGATTATATATAGAAGCAAGCTGTCAAGCAACATGGTGAACCTAATAAAACATGACATCCAAACAGGGACAATAATCCCAGTAAATCTAGTGATGTTATATACTAAGAAACTACCAAATGAATACTATAAGTTTGGAAATTTAAGCTCATAAGCATTGCAAAAGCAGGTCCTTGTAATATTGCACAAGGCAATGGATCCTTTGGGCCAAGGCGGCACGGACCTTTAGAGGAATTACACTCACTGACATTCAGCGCCATTGGGGCGAGTTGTAGCCTGTATCTTTATTGAGGACTCCTTGTCCTCCTAGTTTGTAATTCGTTTGATTATTAATATAATTACCTTTTTCTTATCAAAAAAAAAAAATATTGCACAAGGCAATGGATCCTTTTCTTTTTCAAAGATTTTCAAACAAAAATCACTCCAATAATGTATATAAAATTGAGCACGTACCACCGCGGTAGTTCAGTCTGATATTGAGCAAACTGGAAAGCAAAACTTTGGTGCAGATGAAGGTACAGGTGAAGATTGAGTTTCGGAGAGGTGGATAGAAAGAGAACTTAGGATCTAATGATATGTTCTTTTGGTGTTAAGGGAGCATAGAGGCAGATGAAGGTTCAGGCTGGGTATCGAACAGATTATTTCTGATATTAGTCTTAGGTACTTTAGTAGTTAAGTTAGGTGGCATCTTCAATGACAGGATGATATTTGGGCTCAAATTTCTTCTGAGTAAGTATACTTAAGTTTAAATTAAGTGAGATCATCCTTTATCTGCCAAATGACAAAATCGAAAAGGTAATGTGATCGTCAAAGAATGTCCCTACAAAATGGACCCAAAGAAAAAATGATGAACCGCACTAAATCATCAAAACCATCATCATTCACCTGATGGGGACTGGGACTGAGGTGTGCAAGAGCATTCAATTCTCGCTGCCTTTTTTTTTTTTTTTTTTTTCTTTTTTCGGTTGGGTAGTCGGTTCAAATTAGCAATGCAAACGGGTTTTAATTTAACCCAAGTCTGAGACACAACTGCCTGACTTTACCAGGTGAGCAAGTTAATATGACATTCTCTTGAAGGTCAAGTTTGCTTGATTATCATTTTTATTTTGATCCTGCTTATTGTCGCCCCCGGGGGCGATGGATAAGCATTTGCCTCCACAGAGTAATATACAGAGCTTCTTGTTATTTATTGCAAAAAGGTATTTTCCTGGCAAGGATACTGATTCCTAAATACTTTTCTTGGGACAGTTCAGTTGATAAATGTAATGCTGTCTAGCATGATTGAGTAGTTACCTTTATTTTGTTTTGTTTTTCCTGATCCTGGTTTGAAAATTAGTTTGCACCGAATCTTCGAGAATATTATGGTCTTGCAGTGAATTTCTGGCCAATAAAAGCTCAGTTACAAAGACACTAAGATGGATAGAGATACAGCTCCATGTAGTTTGGAAATCCTTTGACAAAATATTAAAAGTATCGCATACGTACCATGACTTGTACCTCATACAAAATTTAAGCATTGACTTTGAATTTGCCGTATTTCAGTAAATTCAGCAATGGTTCCTATTCAATTCATGCAAAAACTTGCACCGATTCCCATAGTGACATCTGCCTTGAGGATAATATCGACACAGCTGCTGTTGCACGTGGCTAGGCCTCTGCAAGCTACCCCTTGAATGATTGTAGTTTATGCTCGACATCAATCGTTCCTTTGGATGATATCTTCCATACTGAGGCCCCAAATTTCGCTGGGCCAGACTCACTGGGTTCTCGTATTCGGACAAATACGACATTTGTTCCGGATTGGAGTGGAAGGACGAGATGGTTGATCCTTTTTGTTGGAACGAGTGACAACTTGAAATGGGTGGAAATGAGTTCTCTTCGTACTTCGAACAAAGTTGTTGTCTTGGATCTTGTGACTTTAGCTGAGATTTAACTGAAATCTCTGTGTTACCATTGAAAGAGTTTTTCAAGTACCCACAAGAAGTTGATTGAGCTGGTTTACTATGTTGAAATGGTTGAGCTCTTGGCAGGCCAGGATGCAGGTTCTCTTTGAATTCTACATGAACCTTAGGAATTGGCTCTTGGCAGCTTTTCAGTTGTTGAGTTTGCCAAGAAACTGGATGTTGCTGCTCAACCTTGCTCCCATTGACGTCTGCTGTTTGATGCCGGATGATCTTGCATTGACTTGAATTCTCCCCTTCCTTCGGAAGAACTCTGGAGTAGATGGGATTATAAGTGACTATGTAATGGCCAATTCTAATCACAACTAACTTAGAGTCAACTACTTGACTTCATTAATGTAAGATAAATAGTAATATATCCATTTACCTCATTCCCTTGAGCATCTTCTTTACCATCTTCTTCTGAATCCGGGTTTCTCTATTTGATCGGGCAATTGAGCCCCTGCTATGTTTTTCATTCAATACTCTCAGTCTTTCAGCTTCATCTTCCCATCTCTAGAATTCACAGATAATTTTTCAAGTACTAGGAGTATCAAACAAATATTTCCTGTATGGGTAAAGTCTGTTAGTACCTTACCTGTCTCATTGTGTTCAATCTGTAAAGGTTTCTGCCCTTTATTAGGAGGGGATGAAGAGGAGGTAGTGCTTTGTGCCCTTTGCTCCAGAGAACTTCCACCTGACAATTTCATGACAGTCAACAAATACACCTCTAAAATCTGTACATCTTGGTAATAATGATAAAAAAAAAAAAAAAAAAAAAAAAACTTTGTAAATACCACAAGTTAGCAAATCCTGTGAGACAAATTAGTTTAATAACTGGTAATTAATGAAAGAGCCACTACTCATTTGCCTAGCAGAACGACTATTGTCTTTGCTGTTGTTATCCCTCCTTTTCAAGTGATTGATCTTCATTTAAGGGTAATTAAGCATTGCTAAAGGAACATTGAGCAAGTTGGTGTATGATGTTGGTAAGTAGTTACCAGTGTTGCAGTCACAAAGGGCAATCAGCAATTTATAAAAATCACTTTAAACTCAGTTGATTCTTCTTCCTCACCGGATATTGGAGAAACAATAGCAATAAGAACACATGTACTATGGTGTTGCTCAGCATAACTTTCTTTCACTAACCGTAAATGTATGCTGTTGCTTAGCAGCACCATAACTTTCTTTCACTATTCGGCCTGCTACAATTCTTTTACCAGATGGAGCGCCACTAGCACTCCTTGAAACAATGTTGTACCTGAGACAAGCAATGACATAAATGAAGCCATGGGTTAAAAAATCACGTGGTGGTTAGGAACTCTCACAACAGCTACGCTAAAATGTGCACTCCAAACAGCAAAGTGTGCAACAGTGCAAAGAGATATTACCCGTCATAAACTGTTTGTTCAAACATCACAATGTCTCCCATACACGCATCACCTGAGTAATGCCTCAAATGTTGGTCAAAATGAAGTATTGCAAGATAATCCTTTAGCTAATGATTCAACAGGGGCGATATAAAAATACAAAAGAAGACATAAGATTTTCCAGGAAATGGTACCATAATCATACATCCCTCCACGTATGACATCGTAAGAATAGTAGACGGTCTTGATACTGACCTATGTCACTCATACACTTCATTCAACGCCATGACACTTTTAATCATCCCTTGAAGATGGCATGACATTTGGACACTGAAATTAGACCATAAACATACAATAATCCCTCAAAAGTGTCAATTGCGACCCTTTAGGCGCTTTGGTAAATGTTGAGATGAGGATATTCCTAGCCAAGTCCAAGTAGCAGACATGTTCCATCGGACAAGCACTTAACTTGTTTTCTTTAGGATTTGGACCTAGCCACATCTAGGTTCTACTCCTACTCTAATACCATATACTACTAAAAACATTTTTCAACTGCAGTCTGCATACACATACCCTTGCAGTTTAGCACAAAGCTTGATGGTGGATACTTCCTCTCCCCTCCCCCTTTCAATATCCTGAAAAAAGCCAGAAACAATTCAAATATCAGATTAAATTTCACAGACAACAAAATGAAAATCAATTCCGTTACACGAGGAAGTCGAACATGCTACATACTCGTTGTGCTCCTTAATTCTTTGAATAAGAATGTCTTTCTTCCCAGTCAATCTCAACCCATGGTTCCTCAAATATACCTTACATTGCTCCACCTTCAACTTCTCCACCTGCCCAGCTGCCAGAACAATATTTGTTCCCCAGTTAACACAAACCAGTAGACATAATAATGATTACTCCCTCTATCCGGAATTAATAGTCACCTCACCCCTTGTATTTTACCTAACTATTCGATATTTAAGCGGCAATTTTATGGTAAAGACAATCACGAGAGGACTATTATCATTACAATGAATTAACTTTGCAAATTGCAAAACTAGGACATAAAACTACTTATCTTACCATCGATGATCTTTTGAACTTGTTCAAGGTTCTTCACGTCCTTAATATCAAGCTCCGGCACACTCATTTCCTCCATATCTGAGACCTCTCCATCATCTAATTCCGTTTCTGCATTAGCTCTGCAATGAAAGAACATTACACACCAAACTATGTCAATCATAAACCATAAAATCATTTCTAGGGCTTATTACTGGAATCAAATTCCCCCATTGGCAGCAAAATGAACTTTAGATTAAGATAATAATCCACAAAAACAAATTGAAAGAAGTAAAATTATAAACCTCGAATTCGATTTATTCTTCTTGATTGATAACTTGGAGAAAGTGGATTGAGCCTTGTCAAGATGATCATCATATGTTGGGTCTTCTTCGGAATCATCTGAATCGAAATCCTCCGAATCTGAATCAACAATTTCAAAATAATCTTCATCTTCTTCTTCTTCATAATTTGTTTCATTGCCGGGAGAATTCGCCATTTTTGCAGCTTCAATCAAGAGGCAATTTGGAGGAAAATTGTGGATGAACTGGGTGTTCCGCGTATTGCCGCTGGTAGAAAAAGGGGCGACCGTTGTAAATAAGTGCACTTTTGAAATTTGAATCAGCAAACCATTTCAATGTTTTCGGGCTTCAGCCCATGGACCCGCAAATTCTTAGCTACAACCAGGCGTAGCGAAAAAGAATTGCCATGGACCTCACTCGCGTTGGTGATAGCCCAAGAGAAACTTTTTTGACATTTGACGGTCACATTACTAGTAGTTGTTGGCTAATAAGCCAATACGTGACCGCGGTTAGCTGATAACGGGTAGATGTTTGGCTAATAGGAGTAGTACTTATTTACCAGTACTCATATTGTCTGCGGGTTATTACTTGATAGCGGATCAATGTTGACCGATTGTATTAAGCTATTTTGACAAGTCGGTGACAATAGCTATTTGTGAAGGGTGCTTACTTGTTTAGTAATTAGTTAGTGACTTGTAAATAATTTGACATAAACACAACTGTGTCTATCACAAGCCAATCCAACCAATCACTTACCATTTTTTATTATTTTTTTATTTTTATTTTTATTTTTTTTTTTTTTGCGAGTGGACTTGGATCAAAAAAACTGAAAAAGCCAAAATTCAATCATAAAGCCACTTACTAAACACCTCCCTTAATACATGCACTTACAGCCCAAATCTCTTGGGGTATCTCTGTTCATAAACTCATATATGGATAGGTTAGATGTAAATATCATTACTCTTTAGTAATGTAATGATTATTACAATGATGATGCTAGAGTAATTGTGATTATATAAATTGATCAAATCAATTACATCTCTCTCAATCACTCCCCTCCATCCCCCTCTTTCCCACTCCTACCTTCACTCACTAAAATGATGCATTATATTGTAATCAAAATTACATCCAAATAAACAAACCCTCAGTTCATATAAATTTCGCTAAAATTTTACTAGGTCATCCAAGCTACTAATATTAATAAGGTCTTATATTGGCCATCGAATTATAAAGATAGTCATGTTTGGCCACTCAAGTTGAAAATAAGGTCATACTAGGTCATCGAAGTCCATACGTCCTATTTGGCCACTAAGATTTGATTATTAAAATAAAAAACTTAATTAGACAACATAATATTCATGACTTTTTTTTTAAGAAAATATGTGGATATGAATTTTTATATTTACCTTCATGCATTTTTTCCCTTTTAAAGATCGTGTTATCTTAACCAACATTTTGAATTATGCAATACTCCTTCCGTCCCTTATTTATCTTTCAGAAACCTCTAAAATTTTGTCCCTTATTTATCTTTCAAAACCCACAAATCACCAACTCTTTCCTTTAATATCCCCAACTAACAA
>BSSO01000945.1:0-27197 GCA_030267885.1 Mesembryanthemum crystallinum
GGGATGTGTTTGGGATGGAATATTTGACCCGAAATCTAATTTCGGGCCGGGTAGACCCGACCTGAACGAATTTTGGGACGGGTTTGGGAATCGACCGTGGCCCGTTTTTAGGTCCGATCCGACCCAAATTTTATTTTTATTAGTACTTGTGAAAAATAAACTCTTTCTCATCGTAAGAAAACCCCACATACAATACTCTGACCCGATTCTGTGAAAGCTCTGGAATTGATAATAGTTAACTTATTCTTTTAGAATTGAAATGCTGACCTGCGAAGAAAATAAACAAGTGCTTGTTGCACCAAAAAAATAAACAAGTGCTTGCAAATAGAAAAGAAAAGAATTCTATCATTCTATGCCACTACATAATGCATTATTACTCATTTACTCTGCAACCGACATTGACAAGTACAAGTTCAAGGAAAATCACTAAAGCAACATACTCCTTCAGAAATATTTTGATGATTTCCATTCACTAAATACACAAAACAGTATGTAAAACAACAAGTGCTTGACCAAAAAAAAAAAAAAAAAAGACCCATGGGCAGCCCGATCCCAGCCCGAATGGGACGGGTACGGGTTGGGTATTCTGGCCCGTTTCGTGGATCGGGCCAGCCCGACCCGAATCTTTGGGTGTAATTTTTAGTGTGCAACCCGGCCAGAACTCGACCTGGCCCGAGCTTTGATCAGGTCTACCATATATATACGATGGACATTATAATAAATTCTCTTATTTTTATTTTGGCTACATTATAACATTCCCTCATCTTTTGCGTTTGTACGTACTCCTTCCGTTCTTTAAAAATCTTTACATTAAGAAAATGTACGGAAATTAAGAAACTTTCATATGGTATAGAAGTTTCAATATTGCCCTTAAAGGAATAATGAATTAAATAATGAGTGAGTAGGGTGGATAGTGGGCTTTAATCTAGGTAATTTATGGGTTTTGGGAGGGTAGTTATGAAATTTCAACAAATTTTCATTTCTACTTTTGGCCATGTAAAGATTTTTAAAAAACGAAGGAAGTAACTTTTCGTTGGGATTTTTTTCCCCCCTATCTATAGTCGTTGTGTTTGCTCACGCATCACCACATACAAAAGAAAATTAGCAAAATACCTATATTTTCCTTACTTGGAATGATGCTTATGAAAGGAGAAAGTATCTATCTAACTTCAGCATGTTAGAGATGTACGGTGCTGTCTAGCCTATAAATATATTAAGATGGTGTTTAACTTGGTACTTTTGATGCATAGAATTCTTTGAATACTTTGATCCATAGAATAGCTTGGATGAAACTTAATTTGAATTGTAACCCAATTATTGTACTTGTTAACAAATTACCGATAAAATCCATGCAAGGTTTAAGCAGAAATGATAGCACAGTGTTAAACTAATTTTTGCAAGGTTACCTTTATAAATGAACAAAAAAACAAACATTCCCTACATTTACAGTTAATTGTCTTCAATCGACATTTTTCGGTGTTTAAAAACAATCGAATGCTTGTAAGGTGGACTCCAAAGTAAAATTTCAAAGTACACCCTCTTGTTACTCTTAAATAGTTTGGGCTATGATAATAAAGGAGAAAGGCTTGAACTAAATCACTGGACCGGATGCACCTATCTTTTTTAGACCCGAGAGCTACATCCCAACTCAGGGTAGTTTTTAGTTTTTCTAAAAACTAAAATTATTTTTTGAAAATCACAAATATAATCTATTCACTTGGAAAGAGAGATGGCTCCTTGCAGAGACAGTTATTATGTTCTACACATAGGGCAAGTATGCCTTCCAAGCTGCTGCTTTCATAACCACATAGATATAAGCATTGCATTTAGCATAAATGACAAACCAACACACACCTAGCAATTAAATAGACAAGTATTGAGTAGAAAATCAAAATTTCAAATCCCTAATTAGAAAAAATAAAATAAAAAAGTCGACTAATACAAAATTTCACAAGTAGCAAGTTTAAAATAGGCCATCAAAGCAGAGCAGGTATGCTTCTCTCAACTCTATATCTACTTCAACTTGATCTCAAAAGGACTCATCCTGAGGTGTTTTGATGCACTTAACAGCCTTCTTAGTGAGCAACAGCGATAGTGCCAGCAACTTGGTCGAGATCCCGCTGACCGTTTGATGTGATTCTCCTTCCACTGCAAGGCAATTTGGATTAGTCAGTACATTCTTCATAAGAACATTTATCTTTTAACTCATCGCTATGATGAGAGATCTTACAACCTCATCAACTAAGGACGACAGAGATTAAAAATGAAACTGCAGAATGAAGTGCTTCATGTTCTTAAGACATTTTCTTCAGAAGTGGTATTTGGCAAATTACCATCAGGAAAAGAAAATGTCAAACTTTTTGGTATCTTACACACATTCTGCAATTTTCTAACAGATTGACTTCGTCTAATGTCTAGGCAAAGTGGTTGGGTCTTTTTATTTGAGAGCCAACATCTGGAAGATTTGTAATTAGATGTAGTTTGAGGACTCCCTGTCTTGTAGACTGTTGTAGTGTTGTTACCACTTCATTTTTATTAAAGCAATCTTTCTTCTCTAAAAAAATCGCAACGGAAATGGACTGGAATTTAGAATGCAGATACAGTAATCACAGTAATGGAAGCAGATAACCCCAACAGAAAGAAATAACTCACCCCTTGGGGTCAACTTCTACGATGCTCATGTTCTGTAATTGCTGCAGAATGTGACGGGCAATAGAACCACTGCTCTTGCAGAAGTGAGGAGGGCAACTGCCATTTCTCTGGCTTCCTCCATAAATCCTCTTGAATCCTCCAACACCAATTCCACCCCTCAAGTAGATTTTCCTTGCCATTGAAGCTACAATAAAGAAAGAACAAACATAAGTATGAATAAATAGAGCTCACCAAATTCAGCAAGATCACCATCGTCCATTACATCACATACAGGAAAGCTTGTCATCATGGTTTAGTAACTTGATGCACTATTGTAGAGATTTAACTGAGCAAGACCCAAGTTCTACAGAAAACCAGAGCATAAGAAGCACATAGTGAGCTCCAAGGCTACAATCAGGGAGTGCGAGTTGAACCTTAGTTCACCAAATAAATTCTGAACGCACCCATTTAAAAGTCTATCATACTCCAACATCCATCCTCTATAGTCTCTTTCCAAACAAAAACACTTGAAACTGATGTGGATCCTTAATATCAGTAATGAATAACTCAAGATCTAGTTAGCTTTGATGACCTTAGCTTACCAAGTATTCCATAATGTTTTCTTCTTTATCCACAGCAAAGATGACACATATTCCGGAAGAAAATAAAATGAGGTTGTCAAAATAAAAGATTCATGTTAACTTGTTAACCGTTTCCACAAAATAAATGAACCAATGACCTCTTGATTGATCAACCTACTCAGATTGCATTAAGAATTTAAAAAAAGAAAAAAACTTTACCAAATAGAAAAATGACATATAGTACAAAAAGAACCAGTAACAAAGATTTCAAGTGCCAACTCTCTTGATAATAGTCTACTCAAGAAAACTCACTCCACAGTCGTGGATAGCAAGCTCATATTGTGAATAAGCAAGGACAGTGTTACTAATACCGCCTTATCCAAAATCAGTTCCAACCAGCAATACAAGAAGAGTTACTTGCATTCCAATTCGGATAATCGCTATCTTGACATGCTTTGGCAACAATAAGAAACCTCTTTGATAAAGAAAGAAAATAACGATCAACCATGTTTTCAAATATAACGAGAACTGAGAACATCAACCATTTCAAATTTCAATAGACAGATATCAAAAATATCCAAAATAGTGCTGCATTCAAACCGCACATTTACTTACCAGCTCTGATATAATACCAATCCTCATCATATGGAGCAAGCTCCTTGAATCTTGCGGTCTTCACAATATCAGTCCATTCAGGAAGCTCAATCTATAGCACACAAAAACAAAAAATACGACATAAAGCTATCGAATTGACCGACACGAGTTGTTACATTTGCACTCAGACAGCATCTTAAAACCTCAAACAATATCGGAAAGATTGCAACGAAACTAGAATACAAGACAACAACACATCACATTACTACTACAATCATTACACTTCAGATTAAATGATGTACAAGCATATCTCCTTCCGATTTTTGACTAATTTCTCTACCGTTCGATCAAAAACAACATTACACAGGCTCTTGATCCTAGTTATAAATACCGAAATCAGATCAACGAACACTCGATACGACACCATAACACTAGTATGCAACCATGTAATCTCTGTACCAATCTAGAGCACGAAATTTAAACACACGATTGAAACCCTAAGAACAAATCAAGCCTAGTTCAAATGCTTCAACAATCATTCGAAAAAACAACAGATTTCACCGCAATGCACCAAATTAATCAAAATGCAAACCGTTAAGAACACAAACAAGTTAAATCAAAAAAATCACTTAGTGAGATTCAAAAATACAAAATCTTCATCAAACCTTGCCAGAGCGCTTGAGATGAGCAGCGTAGGCTTTGACGAAATCGTGAGAGGACACATCCTTCACTGTTGTTGACACAGATTTCGCCGGCGTCTCCATTTTCGCCTCTCTCTCTCTCTCAGTTCTTTCTCTCTCTTCGTTCGGCTACGAGGAATGAGAGAGCAGCTGCTGAAAGAAAAAGGAATGGTGTGAGGGCAAGGATTTAGGGTTTTTGTACACTGCTGTTATCCCGCTTGGGTTGGGCCTGGTTCAAATATTTTAGACCGGGTCGGATAGTTATTAAGTACTGTACTGCACTCTACTTATTTTGTTGATGTTTTTAAGAATACAAATAGCCTATTTAAACTAATTATAAATTGCGGGGATAGCTCAGTTGGGAGAGCGTCAGACTGAAGATCTGAAGGTCGCGTGTTCGATCCACGCTCACCGCATTATTATTATTATTATTATTTTTATCGATTATTATCTACTTCCATGAGATTGTTATTTTATTTTTGGGTTTTGTTTTCTTTCAATTCTTCCTAGTGATCATTTGGTTTATTATGAAAAGTTTTGATGAGCCTTATTATGAAAAGTTAGAACATGTTTGCAAAGTACACAAAATTGTTTTAGTTAAAACACAAAAAGTATGACTTCCTACAAGAAGTCATGCTTACACATATAAAGATCTAGGTAAGCAACTTTCTCGACTCTATTGGAGATAAAACTTTCCATGTGAAATTATACTTCTTGCATTGCTAGTAAACCAAACAACTCAAAGTTGTTTATTTCCCAGGAGTGCCTTTATGTATTTATTTCATGTCAAATAATATAGACACTTAAATTGAATAATGTTCAACTAAATTGAATACACTATAGACACAAAGAAAACATCTAGATTTTAATTTTATTATTACGAGGAAGCGCTTTTCTATTGAAAATCAATGTGTTCTAATTGCTAATCATGGATACTAGATGTAAGTGCGAAAATTTTATGTTTTGTTCTAATTGGACTTCCTGGCAATACCTGACCCGACTCCATCCCGACATGAGGTTATTGAGAGAAACCAAACTCAACTTGACTCGAATCGAAATTAGCCTGAACTCGAACTGTTTAATTAGGTATAAAAAGTGTTTTCATGCAATTTCACATCATTTTTAACATGTTTTACTACTAACTTGAATTGATCCAAATTTCAACCCAAACGAACTATGTAATGAGGACTCGCGACATTGAAATAAGTCAATTAATTAACTTGAACGACAATACTTGAGCTATGTTGGCAAACCTAGTTGTACCTGTTAATAGCATTACAAACTAAGCTGTTTTGCAAGCTAACATTAAAAGCAAGTAACCGTAGCTTCTCCAATGCAAATTGTAATCCTTCAAATGAGGAAACCAAGTTTACTTTTTGAATCACATAATCTACCAATTCAAAGCAAAATCCGAGGTTAATAGAGAGCCATCTAACCTGCCTACGTGGAAATTAATCAATCGTTTTAACTTCTAACACGCCTACTAGACTTTGTTTGTTTCAATTGAATGGTATAAACTGAATTGAATGAACAAAAATAGGAGTATAAGAGGAAATAAACTGCAAAATTGAAATGAATGTGTAGATTAAATCAAATTAAACTAAATGCAGAATAGTAACAATGAAATAAACGGGCCCTTAAAGTAGCACAACCACCATATATGACACCAACCACGCAAGAATAGCAACTAGAACAGATTCAAACCCCAAAATGCAACAAACAAACATGATTCAACAGGGGTTTGAATGTGTACAAGAATCATAATCAAATTAACGAACACGAGTAATCTCAATATCAATTCCTACACTTGTTTGAATACTTTGCACAAGCAGCTAGCTTACAATCATATCACTGAAAAACTGTCCTGTAAATACGTAAATGAAACTATGAAAGGGAAAGCTGCTGCTGCCTTCACGAAGAAGAACGCCTTAGCTACTCAACTATGGTCCAGTCACCGAGATGAAGAAGATCAAGAATGGGAGTGTGAGTGACTGTCTATATCAGCTTTGCAGAACTTTCATGAACCATCGTCTTGACATCACAGAACGTAGCTGATCTGTTTAACTTTCTGCCACATAAAAAAAAAAAAAAAAAAAAAAAAAAAAACAAGCAGGGAAAAAAGTCCCACATTTGCATGCATCCTGATATTTCTATAACTCATGCATTTGCCAAGCACAAACATGCAGACATGTAATGCTATAAATGAATCCTTTTTCTTGACAGTATTCTTCAGTCCTACAGACGCATTCTTCATTGAGTAACAAGCATATGGAAAAATAAATAAAAATAAAATGAAAATAAAAAGGCAGTATATGTAGAGAGGCAAGTGAGTCTAGACAGAGTAAGTTGTATCAATAGTAAGAAATGGATTCAAGTAGCATATTCCAACTAAACAACTAAAGTATGCTCTTATAAGTGAAATGTATAAGCCAGAAAGCTTGATCAAATAGCTTGAGAAAAGAATTGTGAATGCGCTAAATTAATACCACTGACAATGCTTTTGCCTATATTAAGTTGGGTTCTTTTGCTACTTTCATCGACAAGCTCGGCAGTTTCCTCCAGGAGAACCTCAATTTCTGGACCAACGATGTCTGACAAAATTGCAGCAGAACAAACCTACAAAAACATTTGGCTTCAGCCGCATCAGCTAAACCTTGCCACTGTCAAAATAAACCACACAATCACTAAGTGCATTACAAGTAATGAAAGAATGTTCAAAGGATAGGTTCCACAAAAAGAATATCAAGAAGAAACCGGAATCTACATAAACTCTTCCACCTGACTCCCAAGCAAAAAATAAAAAGATAACGGAAGAGCTATATGTACAACACTATCACTTAGGAATTTTTGAAAAACTTTCAGAATCGATAGGCAAAAATTTGTGAATCATAGGGAGGTTTTTATTTTACTAAGTCAACCTGAGAACCCACATCTCAAAAGTCTAAGCAGAAACAACACCTAAAAATAAATAAGTACTGTATATCACCCTGCATATCCAGTACATGATTGGATACTCAATGTTCAGAAGTTGAATGCCAAACGGAAATAGAGAGCAAGAGATAACGGAAGAAATTATTCCTGTAGCATATCAAGTTACAAACATGCCTACTAACAAAAAGTTCATTTGGCATCCAAATTAAAGTAATAGAAATACTACCATCAAATACAAATTACCAGCAGGAAATAAACTAGTAACTACATTTAACAGCTAACCCCTCAGTTAACGAATTTTCTGTTAGGGCTCAATTGAGCCTAACATTTGTCTTTGGAAGGAGTGGGGCCAAGATTTGTCTTTGGCAGGCCCAAGGATACAGAACCGCTGCCAATTCTGAAAGTCAAATGACGATGTTACCCCTCACGTTACCTCCTACTAATAGTAACTGTACAATGGTTTCATATCTGTTTTCAAACACATGCAATTAATTTACAACTTCCTTGAACAGTATGAAGAATAGCTTCACGTTCACCCTATGTTGAAAGGCGACTACTTTCATCGTAGCTCTGTAACGAGAAGAAACATCATACAAGCTAATGACATTTACCACTCCTCAATCAGCACTCTCGGACTCCTTGGAGGATGATGTCTGGTGGATATGCATCTGGTGGGTGGGTCATCATCTACAGTTCAAAAGGCATATATGTTCGGAGCCTTGACCAACCATGCTCGTAATGCCTGACCCAATGCCCACCATGACATTTACGGAAGCACACAGGTTATCCTTGCAGACACCACATGATGACCCTCTGGTCGTACAAATGAAGATTGTTAATCTGACAGAGACAGATCTACATGGGGAATTCAGCTAACATTATTCTTGTCAACTGCTTGGAAAAGTTGCAATACCAAAAGAATGATCTCCTTCCCATTGGCCATCCAGTGATCGCCTATGGTGGGCATACTGTACATCCAACAAGAACCATCAAAAATCCAGTACATTTTGGTGATAAGAATAAACCAAATAATCTTCAGATCAACTTCCTAGTTGTGGATACCCCGCTGGAATACAACGGCATCATTAGGAAGGCCAATTACGTTGTGTTCAGCATACACAGGGGTTTTAGCCTCCAAAAGCGTGATTGACTTAGTCTACACAAGGCTTTGTAGTGCCGGACTCGCAGTGTACGACTCATTTTCTGTTCAGCCTACACAGGGGCTTTAGTCCCCAACATAGTGTACGACATATAGTGTGCACCAGGCACCTAAGCCTTCAAAGAAAACGGCTCACCTAAACGTTGGCTTTGAGTGATCAGATGAGGAAGTGTTCGAACCGCAAACCTAACAGCCAAAACCTCCATATCACAAGCTTTCCACGCCATCCATAAAGTGACAAGGGGTGCTCAGCCAAGTCAACTACAGCAAAAAAAAATACCAACACCTAAAACCCCACCCCAACCTTCCAAAAGAACATACACAAACAGACAGAGGTTGCACATGCACAGGTCCAGATGATCAATATCACTGTTGTAGTGTTGTGACATCTTACAACCTTTTCCTCAATAGCAAAAACCTAAAAAGTATCATCAATGTGCTCAGGTAGTTCCAAAGTATAATTGCTGCATCTCTTTGCACTTTTTAGAAGTCAATTCAAGGGTTCAAATTAAGCAAACCACAAGAAATCTATCAAGGAAATATACACAACCATCCAAATATGGGCAACAATAATATCTTTTCAAATTATAAGCGAATCATAATTCTTATTCACTCTACCTCACTCAACTAAGATGTGAGCAAAATTACCAGGTCTGTCAGTCTGCTTGAGAATCCAAAAGCAATATAAGCCATTAGTGTGGAGTACAACTATCTAAATCCATAACTTCTGAGTTCGGTGACTCCAGAGATTTCCCGTTCTTCCAAGTGGCACTGAATTGTTCCGAGAAATCAGATCAACTATCGACGTACTCAGCTTAAAGCAATCACAGATCAGGGCCAAATTAGCAGCAACAGAATGGTCCTAACCTGTCACAGCTGACTCATAGCTCTGCAGAAGAAGAAAGAAACCTTGGGTTCAATTTTTAACGAAGGAAAGGTCCCCCCTACTCCCTGTTCTACCTTAAAACTTTTTAAAGCTCAGTGAGAAAGAGTTGGTTAAGAGCTAGTGAAGCATATTATTTATAATCAGGAGATGTTCACCATATGGAATAAAGATGGAAGAAGAGGTACTTGAGTCTGGATTCTGGAACTAATGAAAGTTGGGGAAGAAATGAAACCTGTCAGCTGTCACTGTAAATGAGGGTAAGACATGACTGCAACTTATGAACCTTCTACATCAAGACCTTGCCCTCAGCAATTACTGCAAAGCTGCCATTTCCCGTTGCCTAAACAATCTCTGCTTTCCTCTCCCACTGTAGACCAGAGCAAGCATTGATTTTATGTGGCACAACAATTTAACGCTTCCAGACAGAAAAGCCCCGCTCTCTCACAACTTTTCTGAATCCCGGTTGTTCTCTGGCATCTCCTCCTTTATGGACTTTACTTACTATGCCTTTTGCCTTTGCAGGGACATGAACAATATCCATCAAACCACCTTCTGAATTTATTATCTTTGACTCTGTCTCCGCCATTTGCTTATTAGACAGCCAGGTCTGGATCAGTTCATCAGTTTTTGCATCTGGCAGCAATGACTTTTCCTTCATCTCTGAATATAATTTGTGCGCTTCTTCCAGCTTTCCATTCCAAAAGAGCCCATGGATCAAGGTTATATATGAATCTTTATCATCATTCCACCCATTCTCTGTGATCTGATCCCACAACTTAAACACAACATCCAGCTGACGCCATCTGCAAAACTTACTAATTAACAAGAGAGAAGTATCTTTATTTGGGTAACAGCCAAACTCCTTCATTTTATCCAACAACATGAAGATCTCTTCCCCCGTCCTCTGGATATGCATGAAAGCATGGAAAGTTCGAACAGTAGGCTGTAAGCCACGACTCAGCATCTCATCAAAGACCTTCTGAGCTTCATCTCTTTTCTGGGCCTTACATAACGGCTTAATCAATGAGTTGAATGTGACATTATTTGGAGCAATACCCTTATCTTCCATGGTTCCCAACAGATTCAAAGCTTCGTTTACACGGCCTCCCTTTGCAAGAGCATACGTAACAGCATTATAAACTTTCCTATCCGGATCAATGCCCAATTCCTTCATCTTGTTAAATAATTTGAGCACCTCCTTCAGCCTATTCCATTTTGAGTAGCTCGATATCATGCTTGAATATGACACAACATCAAGTTTAATTCCCAGTTCAATCATCAACCTCCAGAATCTCCTTACTTCAACAGGATTACCTATGACATTGCACCATCCATTCAATATGATGTTGAAGCTCTTAGTGTTAAACGGAAATGTGTTTTTGTTACTAAAGAGTAAGTGCTCAGCATCCTGGACGTTCTTATACCGGGAAAGTGCAGAAAGAAGCTTGTGAAACTCCTCCACACCAACAGCAAAATCAAACCGTTTAAAAGCATGGAAAGTGTTTACAGCACCCGCAACATCATGAACAGCACAATACCTTCTAATCATAATCAAGAGAGTATTAGTGTTCACAAAGCCACCCCGTCTCATTTCTTCAATCAAAGACCATGCAGTATCGAATTTCCTCCTCTTGGCTAAGATGGTTATCATCGAATGGTACTCCCTCACCGAATGTGCATACTCCGGCTGCTTGCCCGCCCAGAGGAAAAACATGTATGCCACCTCCCAATCGTTCCGTATTCTTGAAAGGACTTCCAACACCACCTCTGAAGTGAGATTAATACCACATTGATTGAGCTTCTTTGTTACTTCAGAAGCACTCATCAACCCCGGTTTATCACGGGATCGCTCTCCCTCAAAGGGGATGTTCCTGCTCCCTATTCCCCTCAAGATTTCCAATAAAACCCCAACATCATGGTTTGATTTCTCATCCTTAAGACCCCATTTCCCAGCTTCAATCTCATCATCTTCCCCACTAAATTCATCATCTCTACTATTATCACACTCATTTTCATCAATAACACTACTGAATTTACTTAACAAGACATCTGGGTTCGAATGTATCAACCTAGTGGAGTAAAACAAAGGAATTTGACGATTATAACTAAATGGGTATTTGAGTTTTTCAACGGTGGGTTTGAGATTGGTGTCTATCAGCAAATTTGCAACATGGGTTTCCCCAAAGTAAATACCATCAAGATGAACACCAAAGCCCAATACACGAGACAAATTCAATAGTTTATAGCCTCTTCGAAAATTCAACATTTTCTGGGTAAATGAATACTACAAAAGAACTGGAAATTAAACAACCAAGAGACTTGAAATTCTTGCAGAGGAGTAAAGGATTGCCTAACCTTGTGCAGATTTGGAAGGGGAAACACTGGCGAACAGTGAGGTTACAGAAGGGAAGACGCACCAGCCGGGTTTTGATAGTTTTTGAAAAGGCTAAAAATTTGAGTCTACGAACGATAGTGTAGATTCGTCGGTTTGGACTCTTTAAGTTGTAAGTTTCGAAACTTAAAACATAAAGAAAAATTTTCGAGGTTAGGTCTAATTGTATTTTTGATACTCATCTTTTTAATATTCTCATTTTGGGTGCCTGTAAAATTAAAATTGTCTCATTTTAGGTAATTTGACTGACGGGGTAAAATTCTCCATTAAATGATGACATGTCACTAAGCAAAAAAATTCTTGAAAAATCCCAAAAAATTATAGAAAACTCTTAATTATTGCAGATAAAATTTACACATTTTTTCGGAATTTTTTTTTGTAACTTTTGGGAATTTTTTGGGATTTTTTCAAGAATTTTTTTGCTTAATGACAAATCAGCATTTAACGGAAATTTTAACCCCGTCAGTCAAATAACCCAAAATGAGACAATTTTTAATTTCTCAGGTACCCAAAATGAGATTATTGAAAATGCGGGTACCAAAAATACAATTAGGCCTAATGTCGGGTACCCAAAATAAAAAGTTTCCAAACATAAACTAGTTTTCTATTTTGGAAAAATAGCCTTGATTTTAAGTAGGGACGGCAATGCGACGAGTTTAGCTGGATATGGCCCCGTACTTGGGGCGGGTATGGAGGAGGATTAGGTGGTTGGTGAGGTGGGGATGGTTCTGAAAGTATTACCTACCATGGGTAGTGGGACGGATGTGGATTTGACTTTATACCCACCTCATACCCGCCCCACCCCACCCCACTAGTTTATGTGAACAAACGTTTGATTAAGTAAAAATCCTATCAAAAAGTCAAATTTGTTCATTAATTTCTTTAATTTGCTATACTAATAAACACTTAGTGATAAGTTTTCCTTTATTTGACCAAATATTGCGAGTCGTAAATTGGTAATTAAATTTGAGGTGGGTTGGTGGATACTCGCTATTGGTGGATATCCACTTGGGGCATAGATGGTTTTGAATATGTCAAACCGCGGTGGGGATGGGGCAGGGATGGGTATAGGAATTCCTTGGTGGATGCGGGCGTGGGTGAGGCACTATCCGCACCCGCCCCTCCCCATTGCCATCCCTAAATTTAAGGAACAATCCACTTCTTAGAAGGTGGCCTGATATATGAGATGAGTAGTGACCAAATAAAAAGTGGTACTGTGTAAGCAAAAATCAGTACTATAGTAAAAAGTTATACTAGTTTTAGATCATCAGTACAAGTTATGGTTCACCAGTATCATTTTATAGGTTACCAATACTATATGTCTGATATATGAGACTGCCTGATATGATATTTTGTGTCTAAGGAAAAATTGCTAGAAAGGCGGAAATTTCCTATTATATACCAATTTTTGTCAAAAATCTCCTATTATAATTTTTATTGGTCAGGAACCCACTCATATGATAATTTCGGCCTATGTAGACCCCCAAACCACCCAAACCAATATATTTTTGTCCAAAACAACCTTGAAATGACCAAATTACCCTCACGTTTTTTGGACTTTAGCTTCAATTGAGCTTTTAAATCTATAACATTTCCCCTCAATCACTCATTATCAGCCAACAATTTGTCTTTTTCAATCTTTAATTCCTTCAATTGCACATCCAAATCACAATAAGTGATGGCATTTTGGTCATTTTAAGAATTTTCTGGGCGAAAACCCCTTGGTAGGAGTGATTAAGGGGTCACGCCAGAGCGGAAGTATCATATAAGGGGGTTTTGACCACAAAACTTATAATAGGGGTTTTAGCAAAGTGTGGTATATAATAGGGGTTTTCAAGCAATTTTTCCTAATTTTAATAGTTCTAAAGTTGCCTGATATTTCTAAAAATAATCTCAACATGGGATAATCAAGAAAACAAAGGAAAATTATTGGAAATCCCCTAAATGTACCACTCTTTATCAAAAATCTCCTACTCCCTCCGTCCCACTATTATGTGGCTATTATGTGCATATGCTTGTCCCGCTATTAAGTGACCATTATACTATTCCACATTCATAGATATTAAAATAACTCTGCTTTATCTTCACTATCAATTAATTATGATAAAAAAAAAATAACCCACTCATTCTCTCTCTTAAAAATCTCACTCTCACATTCTAAATTAAAAATTAAAACACTCAATTACTTCCCCCACCCACTCCCATTCTCCTTATTATTTGCGCAAATAGTAGAATGCGGAGGGAGTATTATATAATGTTTGAGCCTTGATGTGGACATTATGACTTGTCAATTATCAATTTTATTCTCATAAGTCAATATTATGTCACGTTTCAAAGAAATTTTCGTTATCGACAAATTTGATATCCAACGGATATTAATTTACCCGCTTCATCCATTGGATATGGATATGGATATGGATGGATGAAGTGAAATTAAATGGATACGGATATGAATGGAGAAATATAAATGAATATGGATATGGATACGCTTCACCCGATCCATATCCAAACCATTGCCATCCAACGTCTACACCGAAGCCGAATTCTTAAAAAGCTTGCAAACCAGTATATGAAATATGGGCCCCCTCATGATTAGAGGCCCTGTGCAACCACTCATGCTGCACTTGCTAGGGGCCGGGTTTGAATAATAACATGTGAGAGATATAGTTAGTTGTAGAATTAAACTGAATCAATGCACAATTAATTAGTTGTAATGAATACCCAAGTTGTATTATTTTTATTCTGATAAAATACCATGGGTATTCAGGTGTTTTTTTTTTTTTTCAAAATGCTAGTGGTACATATGTAAATTCAAGAGAATGATTTTCCGTACCCCAATTATTGACGGAAGGCTAATTAATGCCCATGGGTGTAATTGAGTCACGCCAACTCAGTGAGCCCTCAAACTCATCTCAGTCTCAAGCCGGCTTGAACTTGGGTCAAACCGAGGTCAAGCCGGCTTGAATGCACCCAAACGAAGCCCTAACCTACTATGGCTCGCCTCTTTAGCTCAGTATACCTGATTTTACCCCCTAAATTAAGTGCTACCACATATAATATCTATCTTTTTATAGTATCAATCGTTTAATAATTAGTTATGATTGCTAAAGTTAATTAGTACAAACAAAGTAAATTGATCAATATTTATACATTTTGAATAGTGAGCTGACACAATTTTTAGCTCGGTGAGCTTAGAGTCAACCCCAATACCGGAATTTTTTTTACAGAATCGAGTTTTGAATCTACATAGCTCGTATTCGGCTCGGTTGCACTTACACTCCTATTGTCCTAATAACCTTGTTAACTTTACTAGGTTTAACGCAACACTATTCACCAGTCTCACCACCCAGCCTCAAGTCTATTGGATTCCCATACCCCCATACGTACATTTGATCAAAGTTGATTGTAAGTTTGTAACCCCAGAAATTTCCATAGTTCCATAATGCAGTCAACCTATGAATTGGAAGAAATGAATGAAGCAATAGTAGTATTTTGAATCAAAGTCACCCCAACTCATTTCATTTGGCTACTTCACTTCCCTCTCGTTTCAGGTTCCCATCTTCTCTCACTTCTCACAGGTAATTCACCGCCTTCTCTCTTGCGAAATGATCCACATAACGCTGTTCAATTTCTGGGAAACTCATTAAAAATGATAGAAATTCTAGGGTTTCTTCCATTTATCTGTGGCATTGGCTCTTTGTATCTTTGTACTGAAGTTCTCAAAATCACTTGTTTAATACATTGTTGAGTGATTTAACAAAATGGGTTGATGTAAATGTGATTCTTGCAACTAAATTGCCAAATATTTTGGAAAAATCTTATTTGAAGCAAGTGATTATTAGGGTAGTTTGTGACATTCTACATTTTAAGAGGTAAATGTTGTGTGATTATGTATAGTTTGAAACACTTCTTGTAATCTTTAATGTTTCTTGTACTACACTATATTCAGTTACCAATTGGAGTAGTTTTATTTCTTGTCAAGTTCTACATTAGGTAAATCTCCTAATAAATAGAGCATCTATCTTTGTTGAGTTTGACAAATATTCTCTTTTTACATCTGTATCATAATTGTCTATCCAAAAATTAATTCATTCCAGTTTGAGAATCATTCATTCAATGCTCTAAGATCTTGATAATTTTCCATAACATGGTTGGTTCCAATTCTGTTTTTAATACTGGTTCTTTCTTTGTCATCTCAATAGTTGTTGTCCCATTCACATACACTGTATACAAGTGAGTATGGATGGCAATCAAAATGTTGGTGAGATTTCACTTGGAGTGATATATAATGATGATGATGAAGCAAGAGCTAATCAACAACAAAAAGTTGTGACATATCCACCAGCAGCTCGACGAATACCATCTGGATTGAGATTCCATCCCACTGATCAAGAATTATTGGTGGAATATCTCATGAGGAAAATCTTTTCTAATCCTATTCCTACTGATGATATTCTAGATATTGACGCTGCAGATTTCTATGCCAGCCATCCTAAAGAAATAGGTCTGTACACCTCTACTGTTCTCTGGCTCGGATCCTATTGTTTGTTAATATTTGCTGTTGAACTCGAAACATTGTATGATTTTTTGAACTCTCCTTAGCCAAAAGATCACTTTGACATATAGGATGATTTTAAATTTGTTGATGAGTTTGAGTGGATAATAATTTTCGAATTTTTGTTCGGATCCTTTTCTCTTAATGCTTTGAAGACTCTTCTTATTAGCTATTGCCTCTGTCATAAGAACCTTTGTTGCATTGATATTTTTGGTTAGAAGAGGGCATTAAAATAACAACTATAAGATTAGTTCTTTACAAAGCTAGTAAAAGCTTTTAATAGTAGTAGTGTTTAACATTGGAATGAATAAAAACAAGTTTGGTCATCCATCTTGAAGCACCAGACTTTGTGGCGCTTGCTCTGCAGACAGACAAAGCTGTGCCACCATTCCCTTTATCCAGTAGAAGACGTGTTCATCAATGGATCCTTTTATGTTTTCTGAGTTGGTTGTACCAGTTGGTTTCTCAGTAGGTTGAAGTAGTTGAAGTTGTATATGGGTTATACTTGAATTTATCCTCTAAGTTGTAGTGCCTGGCAAGTGGTATATATCTGGTGACATGGGTAGGGCATAGTTTGTTGTGTTTTAGTACCATGGTTTTTGGAGGTTTTGTTATAGGTGATTATCTTCGGAGTGATTGATGGGTATTTGGATGGTGTATTTTCTCCACTAATCCTGAGCACATGAATGTGTTTAACACAATGGAGTACAATAGAGCCTCATATGAGCTATAGCATCCGCAGCTTGAGTTATACTTGAATTTATCCATCTAAGTTGTAGCGCCTGGCGATTGGTGTCTATGTCCTACATAGAAAGGAACAAAAGTTGCGGTTTTACGTTTGTATTTGCCTCTGAGCTGACCCTCTGCCAGTGGTTTGCTCATAAGTTGCATATATCAGAATTAAGCTTAAACCAGCAGGGAAGGGGTTCCCAGTTAACAAAAATAGAAAATTTTGAGACTTTTTTGTATGATTTAGGTAACTAGCTAGCTCAGAATTCCCTAGGATCAACGTGCTTGTTTGACACAACACTGCTCTGTAATGTTTTTTTTATTTTTATTTATGTGCAAACACTGCTTTGTAATGTTTTTTTTTTTTTTTTTTTTTTTTTTGGGTGCAAACACTGCTTTGTAATTGACAATATTACAATGCACTAACACATTAGCCTGCTTTTTTTTCACGTATGCAGTGGAAGGCATATCACCTGTCGAATCCAAATGGTACTACTACATCAAACATGATCCGAACACATTATACCACAAACTTACTCGAGAAGTACGTAACGGGAGTGGCTTTTGGCAAATGGAGGATCCGGAGTTTTCGATTTTGAACCGTCAGGGAACTTACATTATTGGATCCAAGTATAACTTGAGGTTTTTTGTAAAGGGCAGTCATAAAGAAGTTCCAAAAAGAACACACTGGCGGATGACAGAATTTCGTCTATCAAAACAACTTCCTCGTGGAACTGATAATAAGGTGAATCTCGACATATTTCAAAAGACCTTAAGTTCCATGGTTTATTCATTAAAGATAGGGTGATTTGTTTAACTTTTATACTCCCTCCATCCCTTTCAAACATTGTCGAACCAACAAAAAATTTGTCATCAAAATTGATTTGGCAACATTTGAAGGGGACGGATGGCGTATATGATTACCCCTTTGTGTCACAATAGTAGAGGCACATGACTTGGTAATAAACTAATAATCATCGTACCTTTACTGATGAGATTGACGAATTACTGTGGCATTGCTAATTTTCAAAACCAAAAGTTGCATTGCTAATGAGTATTACATATTTAACTATCTGTTACTCTAATATGTGGATGCAGAATATTGGGTAGAAATTGGCGAAATTGATGGAAGAAAAGGAGGCTGAAAGCAGCATAGCTTGATTCACAAATTTGTTCTAGTGTAGTCTTTACCGGTTGGTGTGGCTATATAGCATCTCTTAATGTACGATCTTGTCCATAAATATGTTGGTGTACGTCATCATGAGACTGGACCTGGTGTGTAAAACTTGGTTAATAGTGGGCCAAACATCTCTTAGGACCTTTTTGAATCATTTAATCATTAGGAAAAAAAAAAAAAATCATTAGTATATAAGATTGTCTAGATTCATTGCAATGTTTGCCCTGATTATAGTGGTCTACTTTGATTTTTACTATTTTTTATTAAAAAAGGAAATAGTTGATCAATCGGAAATAAATAAATATTATGATATTTACTTTGATGGGTTCATTTAACCCATTTTAAGATAAGAAAAATTCACATAATACACTTGTAACTATCGTTGTACAAGACAAAAGGAGAGACTTTGTCATGCCTAACAGGTGTATAATGTGCTGCAGAGCAGAGGAAACTATATAAAAGATTGTGCAAATCATACTTTTTGCCCTGATTATAGTGATGAGTTGTATTGGTTGTATTTTGTCGATAATGGGTAATATTTTGGCAAATTTAACTATATAATAGATTGTGCAAATCATACTTTCTTCGCCCCAAAATATAGAGCTCTCGTTTATATGACAGTGTGTGTTAAAGTCGTGTAGGGTGATTTGTATGTGAGAGAGAAAAAAGTACTTGGGGATTTGGATTAGACATCACATCAAGCTGTGATTTGGTTCATTTGAAATTAAACGTTGAGATCTTTCCAATAAGATATTTTTTATTGTGAATTTATAATGGAATAATAATTTATTTAGCTAATAAATTCCTAGGTGAAGTGAACTGAACTACAATGTAACAAATTAAACTAAATGAAAAATAAGTTAAAAGAACCTAGCATTAGTTTTACTTGAGATTGCCCTACAAAATAAGATCAAAGAGGACAAATTCAATCATCCTCTATTCTCCAAAACTTGCCCTCTAAGCATAAGCGAGCAATCAACAAATTTCACTTCGGATTGCTTCCTTAATTAGGACCGTCGTATAGAGCCTCAATTTAAAGGAAAAGTAAATTAATTTGGGTTGAAGATCCACTCTATTATTACGAGAATTGTTAGGTGGTTCAAGATTGATGTTCTCTTCAATTATTATGGTGGTTATCATTTTTTTTTTGGTTATCACGTTTTGTAAGGGATTTAGGACTCGCTAAAGGTTAATAATGAATAGCGAAAAAAACAAAAAATATGGAAGGTAGCGACGTTTAAGGGAATTAAAATAGGAAACTAAACTGCATCGATCGACTATTATTTATAGTTTAATTCAACTTTTAAAAATCAAGAGATGACCTAATATATAGTTAAGAACATTGGTCTCCAACTGTTATATTTAGTTTAATTCAATTTAATTCTTTAATTCAATTCAATTCAGTTCAGTTACACATGACCATTTACGATAAATACTAGTATTAGTTGCTAAATCTTTACTTTGCATAATGTCCAGGATTTTATTCTCATTTGCAAAAACATTTGATTGACCAATTTTGCCTTGTATTTAAAATTCAAATTCAAAGTCCAATGGTCTACTTTCACAAGATATGTAATCCACTCTCGCCATATTGTGTTGGATGATATCCTTGATGATCTTATACCAAAATAGAAACAATAAAAGGCAAAATTGTTACTATTTTGCCACTCATCTTATTAGTATAAATATCGGTAATTGCTTAATATTTACTTTGCATAACTTTGAAACCCAGTCACAAACATTTGATTGGCTAATTCTTCTTTCGTTTGTGTTTTAATATTTGTTCTGAAAACAATGTCTCTCTTTGAATTTTCTTTTGGATTCATTGCCATCATGTTATTAGCCAACACGGTAGCAGGTCAAGGCTGGTCAGATGCTCATGCAACATTTTATGGTGATCTACAGGGTCATGAAACTGAGAGTAAGACTTGGTCATTTTGTCATTCAATTTTCACTCCAATTCGTTTATATACTTTATAACTTTTATTGTTATTGTTTTATAGCTTATTTATCCAATAATAAATTTAGTTCAACATTATTCTCCTTATAGTTGTTTTAATTTTCATAATCCAATTTAAAATTTCACAATATTTGAATAATGGGGAGAGGTGAAAATATGAGGTTCATAGAAGGGGGGGCTACGGTAGTACATCAAATAAGTAAAAATCATGTGTCATAATTATGAAAAATCATTTATAAATGTGATTAAAATGAGTAAGACAACCTAAATCAGGGGCTATCTTTTCAATTTAGGGGTTATTTTTAGTAAATTAAGGTTAACATTTTACAAGTAGGTTAATTTTATAAAAATACACTAAAAATTGTAAAAAGTCATATCTAAGTCACTAAAAGTAGTCCATAAATTACGAAAAGTCACCATTGAATTTGATTGTCTAACGGTTATTAGACAGTTGTACATATGAGTTTGCAGATTAATAAGATTTATAGATCAGAGTTAACGATTAATGGTGTGACATTAAATTAAACAAATTAATCGATAATTCGGGAAATATGTTCAGTGTGATATTGGCCAAATAAAAGAATATGATATTCTTTTTACCTTAACCTACCCAATCTTCAGTTCAATGTGTACCCAATGATAAATTTTGAGTACATGAATTTGGATTGAAAACAGCAACGGATTAAGGTGATTTATTTTATTTTCGTTCACAATCAACTTAAAAAAAGATATGAATTGACACAGCAAGGCTAGCCAGTATGACAATATATATTTTGAGAACACGAAGATTTAGAGATACTATACCATTTATATTGTATATTTGTATACACCAATTGGCATATTCATTCTTCTTTTCATGTAGAGGGTAAACAAGACTAATTCTCCTTTTTTTTTTTTTTTTTTTTTTNTGTCTCGAAATATTTGGTCCTTATAATTCCAATACAACATTCATTGCTCAATTTCCTAATTTACCCTCGCGATTCATCTAACATGTTGTACATTTTCTTTTCATGTAGAGGGTGCTTGTGGTTATGATGTATTTCACCAAGGCTATGGTTTACAAACAACAGCATTAAGTGAAGCACTATTTCACAATGGTGCAACATGTGGAGCTTGTTTTGAGATCAAATGTGTGAACTCAAAGTGGTGTTTACAAGGTGCTGGCACAATCAAAGTCACTGCCACAAACTTCTGCCCTTCTACAACTGGTCCTGACCCATGGTGCAACCCACCATTGCAACACTTTGATCTCTCTGAACCCATGTTTGTCAAAATCGCGCAATACAAAGCTGGCATTGTCCCAGTGCAATACAGGAGGGTTCCTTGTGTCAAGCAAGGCGGTCTCAAGTTCCAGCTCACTGGTAACCCGAACTTCCTCCTAGTGCTTGTGTTCAATGTCGCGGGCGCTGGGGATGTGACCGCATTGAAGATGAAGGGTTCGAGTGGGAATTGGAATACATTGTCACGAAATTGGGGCATGAATTGGCAAGCCAATGGGGTATGGGTAGGACAAGGTTTGTCATTTCAGGTTACATCTAGTGATGGAAAGACTGTGGAAGTTGATAATGTTGTGCCTTCTAGTTGGAAATTTGGGCAGAGTTTTGAAGGGAAATCAAACTTTTAAGGGGTTATCAAGGGTTGAATTGTTTTATTTAGAGAATTAAATTCTTCTCCACATGTTCTATGTGATGGTGAAACAATTGTGTTAATTCATAATAATAAAATTATTAAATATACCCGTTAATTCGAAGTATTGTGTTGATTACTTTGTACTTTTAGTTTCCAATTTTCAATTATCCTTCACTAAATGCACCTTGTGCTGTTCCAGGCCAAACAACGCCAGGCCGAATAGGTACAATTTATGGTCAAAATTTATATATAAACATTCTTACACAACTATTTAACTGTTAGACGACCCAAATCAGGGGTTACATTTTTCAATTTATGGGTTACTTTTAGCAACTTAAGAGTGCCGTTGTGCAACTTAGGTTAAGTTTGTAATTACACACTAAGTTGTAAAAAGTCACCTCAAAGCCGCTAAAAGTAACCCATAAAGTGCCAAAAGTCACCATTAAATTGGATATTTAACAATTAGACGGTTGTACACAAAAATTTGTGAATAAAGTAACAAAGAAAAAAGTTAACAGAAAACTAAAATGATTAACAAATTGTTATTCTGGTTACTAAATGGGAATAGTGGTAAAATCATAAAAACTAGTTCCAAATCCTAGTTCACTTATTCTTGCATTGGGTAGAACCGTGTATTGCTAGAAAAGCAATCCAGCAATAACTTTTCGTAATTTATTAAGGGTTGACATCTAACGATTTATCAATGACTTTTAACAACTTATGGATGATTTATAAAATTACCCTAAATTATAAAAAGTTACCCTTAAATTGCTCCTAAACTGCGATAAGTAACTCCTTTATATAAGGTTACTCATCCTATTTATGTTTTGTGTTATTAAAAAAAAATAAAAAAAATTCTTGAACGTATAGAACAAACTGTGTTATTAAACTGAACAAATCCAAAAAAAAAAAAAAAAAGATAATCTTAGTTGTAGTTCTTCAAGAAGCTTTTTCACAGTATAAACAAACAAATGAAACTTGTAAACATGCTCACAATGAAAAATCAAACAAGTGACAACTACAAGGCCTACATAATCCTTATTGATAACTTTTAAAGTTTTAGCATGCATTTACCTTGCTCTTTCTTTTCTTTTTTCAATTTTCCACATTTAAATGTCTAGTGTAAATGTATCATCAGAAAAATATATAAAATTAGAAGAAAATGATATTATGCTTTGGTAGGTTTTCCCCGAAAAGTTTGCATACGAAACAATAATAATAAAAAAAAGCTGTTCAGAATCATCATATCTCAGTGATCGATAGTTTTCTTTTCGAACGTATTCTGAAATTTCAAAATCTCTACTTTTTTAAATTTGATTTCATTTGCACACGCTGTATGGGATTTATTTAATATAATTTACCTATCCCCTACAAAAAGAAGAAAATGATAGTATAAAGTAAAAGGAAATCTACCGATTCTTGATAGTTTTCACATTCAATGTACTCTAACCTATACATGCATCACAAATGTACACACACATAAAACAAAACAAAACAAAAAAAGGGAAAAAACACAATCTACCCATTATTGATATAGTTTCCTAAAAAAACTGATCATGTTGACATTAATAGCCTAGAAAATTTGTTTCCGTTACCCATAAAAAAAGGAAAAACATGCGAAATCTTCTCTTGTGTGTCTTATTTTTTTCCTTGTAAGACAATTTTGCTTCACTTGTGATCTCTGTAAGAACTAAGACTGATATTTCTTTACTTATCTATGAGATTCTCTTACATTTACAACTTAAACTGAGGGTGATTTTCATTTCCTGTGTTTTTCTATAAATAAGCAAAAGCAAAAGAGAAAAAAGCTACAATTACTTTTGCATTAATCTTCATTAATTCTATTGAAAATGGCTAAAAATTCTAGTTTTAAATTTGTAGCTACTTGTTATTGCCTAATGATGGTATTAGGGCTATGTTCATTTGTGGTGGAAGGGAAGGGAAATCATGGTTGGACTCAAGCTCATGCAACATTTTATGGGGACATTAGCGGCCAAGAAACCATGTGTAAGTTTTTTTTTTTTTTTTTTGTGGGTTTAATATATTGGGATTTCTTTGTTGTTGTTTATACCTGAAATGTTTGTTTATCAACATGATAATTTATAGCCAAAACTCGTTAATTTAATTTGTTAATGGAAGAATTCTTACTGGTATTGTCATTTGTTGTTGCTTGTATTTGTGAACGGATTTTTCATGTTAACAATTGCTTAGAAGTAATATTGATGCACTATTGGCGCGGTGATAAAATTGAAGAAAAAGATTTACCAATGATGAATTGTTAATTGAATATAGATGTGTTTTTTTTTTCTTTTTTACATTGCTTTTCTCTGTAATTGAATCTAGAAGATATCAATTTTTGAAAAAGAAGCAAATTTTTTTTATTTAAGTTTAGTAATCATGAAATGCGTAAACTCAATTACTAGAGTATTGCTCTAATTTGTTTTGACACTTTAGCAGTATTGAATTTGGGTATAGGGGAGTGGGTTTAGTTTGTGCTTCTTAGATGGGAACTCTTTAGTGACAAGATGGGGTGGTGAGGAAATGTGGTGTCATGGTGATCGATCATAGCCGCCCTTCACAGTGAACTCCGTCTATATAGAATTTTATAGCGCGATTAGTGAGTGGGGGCTTGGTAGGGAGAGAGTAGAATTTAGAGAGACATTGAGGCTATTTACCTTACTCCTTGTGAGATGCTAAAAGTGGAAGCGATAGTTGGTAGTAGGTTTAGTCTTTCTATCGAGTTAACATAGCGATTCTTATGGATCTTCGCAATCAAAAATCTATTATACTCTTTAAAAAAAAAAAGATAGTCTTAGGGAAAAGATGAGGGTAGGGAAGAAGGAAATAAAACCATCTCATGTTTTGAATAAGCTTGGGATTTTCATGTTTTGAATAAGCTTGGATTTTTCATAGTGATAATTAAGGCAAAGAAAGAAGAGCTGATTTCTTGCAAAAAAATATTCATCACTCATTTATGTTACTACCATTACTAGACTTTTGACTTTTCAAAAGATTTCCTATAAATCAGCCGTATGATATGATTTGATTTTTCATAGTCAAATGCATATATAAACGTTTTAAATTTTTAAATGTTGAGTTCGTTCTTATCAAAAATAAAAATAAAAAAATATGTTGATTTTGTGAATTGACCTTATTTATTTATTTATTTATTTTTATTGCGCGCTTTCTTTAGTCAAAATAGAATTATTCACTTTGTATTTAAATAATTATTGGTTATATTTCTAAATGCTCCTTCATCAACCATATAGATGTCTCCCTGTATTTCCCAAAACAAAATGTTCAACTTATAGAACTTACATATATCCTGAAATGGATACCTCTTAAGATTGATTTAAATTAAATTTTATTTAAATATATACTCCTAATTAGTAGCTATTGCACATATTATATCACAATTGTTAGTTGAAATACACATAAACTACATCTAAGTTTCTCAAGTTCTGACATTTTTCCATCCCATGCAGATGGTGCCTGTGGGTATGGAGACCTATTTCAGCAAGGATATGGCCTAGAAACAGCAGCATTAAGCACAGCACTTTTCAACGACGGAGCTGCCTGTGGAGCTTGTTTCGAAATAAGGTGCATAAACTCCAAATGGTGCAAACCAGGCGCGGGTCCTATTCGCATTACAGCCACCAATTTCTGCCCTCCATGGTACCAAGAGACGCCTGAAGCATGGTGCAACCCACCAAGAAAACACTTCGATCTGTCGATGCAAATGTTCTTAAAAATCGCAGAATATAAGGGCGGAATTGTTCCTGTTGTATACAGGAGAGTCAATTGCCGAAGACAAGGGGGTGTCAAGTTTGAGCTCAAGGGAAATCCTTATTGGTTGATGGTTTTGGTTTACAATGTTGGTGGTGTTGGGGATGTTGTTGGTGTTAATATTAAGGGGTCGAATTCAGGTTGGACTCAGATGTCGCGCAACTGGGGTCAGAACTGGCAAACATGGAAGAAACTCAATGGACAGAGTTTGTCATTTCAGGTGACTACTAGTGATGGTAAAAAGATGCAGTTTGATGATGTTGCTCCAGCAAATTGGCAGTTTTCTCAGTCATATGAAAGTAAGAACAACATACATTGATGATAAGATATGTGGTAAATTTAGAGACCAAACACATTGACTGTTGCCAATAAACATTGTAGTTGTTCATGGTATGGTTAATTTAGACACATTGAAGACACAGTTGTATTTGTGACATCACATATTAATCCTTTCTTTTTCTTAGTTGTTATAAGACCTGTTTTGAGCACCGCCTTTGCTATAACTACCTGCATGTTTATATTCAACAACATTAGCTTTAACAATAGGAGTAGTGATTTTAGCTCGATCCTGGGTCCTATTGGCATCCTCTATCTTGATATGCCCGATCAACTCTTGTAACTTAATATCCTTTCTTGTATTTGTGACATTTCATATTAATCCTTTCTTTTTATTAGTTATCTTTGAGTTTGATATCGTTATCAATATCCGTTAGGGCAACCTTGTGTTGTTCTTTAAAAAGCATAATCATCAAGTATCGTGAAAAATATCCTTACTTTTAATTATTGCTAAAATAAGCCTACTGCTAATCGCACGTCAAAAATCCTGGATTATGGAGTAAGGGATGATTTTAAAAAGCATAAATAGAATGTTTTTCCTCTATTTAGTCCCTTCTTTTCCCATCCTCTTAATCCTAAGAAAAAGAGTGGAAAAATTATTAGAAATGGAGAGATTTAAAAAAAAAAAAAAAAAAAAAAAAAACTAAAGAAAAGACATAAAATGGGGGAAATAAAAAAGAAGGAACTATTTGAAAAGGAAAAAAATAGAAAATTGTTTTCAGCCTATAATCATTTATGTCAATGTACTGGTACTAGAAAGATCTTGATCTAATAGTTAAGATTATTTATTTATTATAAAATATATCTTGGGTTCAATACTCCTTTCCTTGACACTGCTTATAAGTTACCATATCACTATGGTTGGCTCTAGGGGTGATAGAGATTTTGGTTCCATACTTCCATGCCAAGATGCAGCTTTGGACCAAGAAAAATTAATGAAGTGTTACATATATGACTCCTATGTTTCAATAACAAGGGTGTTTTACTTATTTAAATACCACAATTTCAGCCGGAAATAAAACTAAGAAGAGTTTTTTAGTCATTTAAATACTACAATTTCAGTTGAAAAATAGTTAGGTGTTTCATTAGAAGCACCTAATGGTGCAAACAATTTCCTTACCTTTAAATAGGAAGGCACAAAAACTTGTATGAGGCGGCCTCATACATGAGG
>BSSO01000946.1:0-27194 GCA_030267885.1 Mesembryanthemum crystallinum
TTTTCTCTCTGCTACCAAACAAGATTTTAACAAAAGCTACAGCTAAAGCTCACAGCTACAGTTAATTTTACCAAACATAGCCTTACACCTAAATGTGTTGCTTGTAATGGGGATAATGAAGATCAACTTCCTCTTTAGGGATTGCCCGTTGCTTCTGTAATTTGGACCTTTATTTTACTTGCTCATTGCCCTGCTATCCAATGTTCCTTTAACTTAAGTTGGAAGGATTGATTGACCCTTAACACGAGTGGCAAAAATTGGCTTCCGAAATTTGGTATTATTATTTGACATATTTGGTGTGGTACAAAAATCAGTATTTTAGTAACTATTATGATTATTGTGCTAATATCAGTTAGAAATGAAACTTTGATTGTTGTTTCACAACTAAAATGAAAATCTTGGAATTGAAATTCCAAAAAATAAAATTTGGATTTGAATTATGAAGTTGAAATTCTAAGATTTCCCAAACACATAAATTGGAATCAATTTTAGGATGTGAATTTTTCAAAGTAAATTCATGATATTGAGTAAATCAAATGTACATATCCAAACACAACCTGAGGTTAATATACAACAAACAACAGTTACAATGAATATTCCAACAGATGTGGTTCACCTAAAATAGTAACCCAAGTTGTTGTCAAAAAAAAAAAAAAAGAAAAAAAAAGTATACAATACCACCAGATGGTTCCAGCAGCAGCAGCTGATTACAATATCATCTTGAAAAATCTGGTTGTAGTTGCTATACTCACTGCAAGGGGACGGTTTCTAGTGTCAAACAGTACTCCATATATCTTGAAGCCACATAATTATGTGCAAGGATAAAACTATTTCACTGAGTTCAATCTCGTGATCAATAATTCACTTGGTAAGAATTTACATGTCATGAGAACAGGGCTGCAAACAAATTAAGGTCCATGTTACTATTTCAGCCAAAAACAATTGTTTCGGTGAATTGCCAAATGAAACGAAGCTTGTAAGAAACGCTTTCAAGGAAAAATGGAACAGGATAATCAAACATTTTTATAGATGTAGATAATGATTTTTCAGTATTTTGAAATGATAATGGAATTCAATATAACAGAGAGGGCAAAGCAAACTATCACTCTTCTTTCGATGACAAAGCTCGTTGGAGGTCTTTTCACAAAATCACACAATTTCTTAAGGTGACACTCTTTCATTTCAGGATCAAGTTATGTAGTCGATTTATTTTGGTTTACCTCTTTGTGAATCAGAAGATTTCAATTATTGTATGAGCTGAGAGCAGCTATGACAGATCCTGTAGTTGATAAGGTTGATGCCACATCTGGGAAGTCTTTCCAAGATGTTGTCACCTTAAGACAGGGATATAACCATTTCTTTACAGACTCTATAAAGGAGTCTGGATCAAAATTAAGCATAGCTTCCCAGTCCACCTGCACTCCTTCTGGGATACTACCAGTGAACTCCATATTCGCTGCAAGACATAATCCAAGCAGAACGGCAAAACCAACTGCGGCAGAACCTCTTGATAAGGGCATGAAATTATACCTGCAAAGCCATAACACATGATGGAAAATTTTCACTTGAATGATCTCGCTCAATTCAAATATTGGTATGTTTCTTTGTGGGGGCGAAAGAGGGGGGAACTAGAAAGAAAGGTAGCATTAGAAGCTCAATAAGAAAATGCTATTATAAGAGGGATTAGTGAGATAGAATAAAATGGAAAATAAGAAGATGATTGGGATGTGGGGCATAGTTTACAAGTGCTAATAATCCATACCAGTAGTACGTCATCCTTAGAATTGCATTTCTGACTTTTTCCAGGGCATTGAAGTCAGTAGATCCATAAGCTTCACCACAATAAGCGTTGCACAGAGCCTGCAAATATAGGATTCAAAGTGATTTACTTATCTGAAAGCATAGAAAGAAACATATGCTATCAATACCAAAGGCTTGAAATCATTGAAACTATGATTACTGTCACTTTGTGTTTACAGTGATCATCAACTTTTTCCATTTTGAGTCCAACAGAGCTTGCATCTCTAAATGACACTAAAATATGCTAAATAAACATTTGCTTCATGTTTTCAGTCAGCCGATATATTATTATTATGCTTTTGTTCCAGAGCATTTCCTGAAATAAGAGTTCAGCATCTCAGCAGAAAAGTTAACTCTCTGGCAGAATCCCACCTTAATGTTGATTACATGGGCAGAAACCATGACAACAGAATGAAAACACTTCCTGTAAAGTAGAAAACTGCATTTCTTTCAAAGAACAAGGATGCTACAATTAACCTAATTGCACGTAGATGCATCGATAATATATGAAGAAACAATAATTCACTAATGCAAAACACCTCCAAATTCTCAACTATATATCAATGTATAGGACAAATATGCAGCAACAAATACTTCATATGTTAAGTGTATCAGTACACAGTTTCAACAGATATAACATTACCAAATTCATAAACACAAGTGAGCCAGAATGGAATACAAAACCTAAACAGTACAAGCACTATAACATTAAAATACGAACCTCCCATGCCATTGCCATTTCAGTATCAAACTCATTCCACCTGGAAGGTGTACAAGGTGTTCGTATCGCAAAATCAAATCCACGTTCTCCCCTAAGAGTAGAGGAAAAGGGCACATATTAAGTGTATGCAGCTTTTTCTTCTGTCAGAGGTAGAGGGAGGGGATCAAAGATGAAGATCAATGACATGAGTAAGGGAACTGGAATCTTACGATTTCAAAAGGGTGATTCTTGTTCCCTCCAACTGCTTCCTGAGAGAGACAAACAATCACAAGTCACTATACAGCCATGAGTCCATGACCCATGAACGCGAATGCCAACTCCTCCTCGATTATTTAATAAAGAGGAACAATACTCTAAGCAAAATAAACGTACACATAATTTTTTTAAAGTCACACAGAATGTTATGCAGATCTTTACCCTTCAGGTGCCGAACTGTTGCACCACGTAGCCACCCAGAAGTCCTCACCAACCATTTTGTAGAGATCAGAGCAGGATTCCGCAAGCATAATCTGCACATATTCAATTGAATTCACTGAAAGTTAGCAAGGAAGCTAGCCAAATGAACTGGATTTATCAACCTGAAGAGAATGAACAACTGAAAACTTATCAGTATCGATTTTTCAGACAGCAGATGTACCTAGGTTGCACAGACAAGGACACGGTATATACATGGGGAAGCATCATTTGTAGAGGGTGGTGAAAAACCTAATATGTGTTGAACACGTGTGTTGTTTCCCATATTCACCTGCTGGACACACAACACCCATGAGGGGTGTCTGTGCTTCCTAGGTAGTACAGTCAATGAGGCCGTTTGCAGACTAGGTTGAGTTGCATGTAAAAGAAAATGGGTGAAAGATTGGAGAGAGGATTATCAGCTTCAAAGGAAGCAAATAGCATTTTTTCTGCACATTAATCTCAGACAATGCACAATTGTAGGGAACAAATATCATCATCTTTCTTATCAGATTTCAGCAAATCAAATAGATTGGCTTTAAAAATCACTTTAACATGTAGCATAGAAAAGTTTCCTAGTAGAAACAATTGTGATAGAGACATTGCACTTCAAATCATACATCAAATAATCTACTATCCATCAGAAAAGAGATTATATACTCAAAGGGTATTTCACTCACATCTTGCAACTTGCTCTGATCAGATAGGTTGATTATAGCATCAGTCTTGCTGCATGCATACTTCTTTTCCCTTATGACTGCCTTAGCAGCATCCAGAGTTCTGAGGTACAGAAAATCATGATCATCACAAAGCTTTCATTTCTTTTGACAGGAGGAGGACATAATCATTTACCTCCGAAAGTTCGGGAAGTAGCGGACAACTTTTGCTTGTCCAAGAGTAAGCGGAGTATGAGAGCCAAATCCAGCATTGAACTCTTCACTGAAATGCACAGAAGTTGTCAGTTTCTATAATGCTCCAGTACAGGAGCTGAACTGACGACAAGAACAGGCAACTTCAGTATGAAAAAGAATAGATTAAGTGCACACTGAAGTCTGACATGTTCCAGAAATATCATGGTATACCCTGAAGTTTCATCTGATAGATATACGGATACCCAATCAAATTGAGAAAAGAGTCACAGCTAAAAAATGAGGGGGAAAAAACGAAAGAGAGACGAGTACATATATACAAGTCCTAAGATATGCAGATCCCCAATGTATTGCTCAATAGTCTTATGCAATAAACAACAGTGATTATGCCCCTCCTTCTCTTTTCAAGTAATTAGGGAAGGGATAGTTGGAGGTCTTCTAGATGAGACATTAGACATCAACTTTCTGCGTTGAACAATCTACCGGTCAGCGGTCACACATAGGTTCCCTAAGTTTGCATAGATCTTTTTAAGATTCTTTGATAGGAAAGAAAAAACAATTAGTACANATTGAAACACATGCCATGCCACAGTCAATTGGTAGCACAAAGGTTCTTAAGGTTTGCATAGTTCTGGTCAAGATTCTTTTGATATGAAAGAAAGAACAATGATTTTAATGTCCTCCTAAGTCTTAACTTCCCTCATAAATATGCAATAGAAAAAAAGGATTAAGTGGGAGAATGAGGGATATTTAAACATTCAAACTTTCTGCTTTGCAATAGATTACGTACATTGTATTAGCCCTTAAAGCATTCATACTAGTGGGATATCCTCCTCTATCCCTTGTATTACCCAATGTATGACAAGAGAGACGAGATGGGACATGATCATTTACCATACAATAAAATCAAGGTCTAGATTGTGCGCTATCTTAGGTTTACAGAGTCAAATTTCATGGTGACCTCAGGTTCATCCTGCTACCAAATATGGGTTTCGTTTTCCATACCATAAGAATATGACTCACTAAATCACTGACTAGGGTGAACAGGTGCCATCCTGAAACTTATGAGTTGTGATAAAACTGAGAAACGGATGGTATTCGGTTTTCGATGTTCCTGATATCTTACAATATGAAGAGCTCCCTAGATCTGATGGATAAGCTTTTATTCTTCATTACTCACTCCTTCCTTCCCTATTGTGATAAAACTGAGAATCGGAAATCGGTATTTGGTATTCGCTATTCCTGATATCTTACAATCTGTAGAGCTCTCTAGATCTGACGGATAGGCTTTTATTCTTCATTACTCCCTCTGGATAAATAAGGATAAATAAGAAGGATAAAAAGAATATAACAAGGATAAATATCATCAAAGCATGTGGGAGAAGTGAGGAACCGAATTTTGCACATCTGAGCATATATCCTAGCTGCTAAATATCCATCCCCATGCCCACATATTCAATTCTTTTAGTTTCCCCGGNCTGCTACTTGTATGGGTATTGCCCAATAAATATTTGCAGTGAGATTGGTGCACACTGCATATCTACACTTGCAAATGTAAAAAACGTCAATACATACCTCAACTTGTTAATCCACACAACAGGATCACAAGGTTCTGAAATTTGTCTCCACTTCACAGCCAGCGAGTACACATCTTGCCATGACAGCATAGGACGAGCAGATGATTTATCCTCCAAAATCCCATATGATGTTGAAGTATCTGATGAGCTACTTGGACTGCAACCAGGACCGCCTCTGTTCTGACTAGGCATACTTGCAGTTTCTTTTCTACGAGCTCTCCTGCCATATTTTGCTGTACCTTTACCAGAATGCTTCAATTCTGCTTGCAAAGCACGCCAAGTCCTTGAGACTTTTTGGGCTATTTCAATAGCAGCCAATCCCGCCATGCGATGCTAAAAATGATTAAATAGTTGTCAACATAGGTGCTTGGAGTAAAAGAAGAGCAGAAATCATGCGAAAATGAAAAGAACAATTTAGTTCAATGGAAGATCAGTTACTCCGTGGATTCAAAGGGGGGCCTCAAGCACATGAAGGATCATTTCTCTTGTACTACATCCTAGGGATTCCTACAAATTCCAATGAAGGGAACACCATTGCAGGCTACTAGAAAAACTACCAAGTGATGCAATTACTTAAAACAATCAGAAAAATTCGCTTCCTGTGTTTATTTCTATATTTCCTTCTTCTTGGGGAAGGGGGCAGAGAGTAGGGAAAGGATCACTAGGAAACTGCTAGATACATTACCAGAGGATTTTCAGCAATCAAATCTAAACACAAAGGGGAAGGCTGATCAACTGATGAATTACTAGTTTCAACATCTTTTGGGGTGGGGTGGGGGTGGGGGTGGTGTGGATTGTCCGACAATTCTGTAAACAAATAACAGCAACTTAGAAAGACATATTCTGGACATGCGAACTGGCAGAAAAAAAATTCACCTGACGCTTGTTGGGCAAGAAGCCTGGCGATTGGTATTGGATCTTTCGTCCAATAGAATCTGCAGCATGAATAAGAGCAGTCTTCTGCTTTGTCATAGCTAAATCCTGCTTCCTGAGCTTACCTTTTTTCAGGGATTCACGCAATGGAGGTTGCCTGTACACTTTTTCACATACATCTTTGGGATGCAACCTTTTGCACCAGTACTCCTGAATTTGGGAAAGAAGCATATTATCAACATCCTTTTGTGTAGCTTCTAAAGGTAATACAACATAAAGAAACAGCAACAACAGTCTCTTCTTAAGCTCGGATGGTTCACTAATAGGACCCTAGATAACTAGAGAGTTCTTCAATCTCCTAGCCAAAAACACGGCATTCAAGAGTTCACAAATATCTAGCAGTCAATATAAACTCAAGATGTCTATAGTTCAAACTAATAGTGTGCTCGTGCTGATAAACATGTCCCAACACATAATGGATTAATGATGGTCAGTGCCACATGCATCTCTTGCAAGAAGAACTAACACTGTTAGTACTCATGCTATATTCTTTTCAACGGGAAAAAGAATAATCATCATTAATATATATAGCCATACACATAAAAACGCAATCAACCTCAGAGGAGAGTAGATCCAAAAATGATGTCAACAAAGACTTACCTTTCCAACTCACTTATTACAACACTTTCACTCATCTTCAAATTCATGAGATATCTAGATCACGAAATTAATTTAGAAAGCCAATACAAAATTTCTTGGAGTCAGTGGAAAAAAATAAAGTCTGCATGAAAACGGAAAAAACCACTGATAAAAAATGAGTGACAAATTTCTTGGAACCCAACCACGACTAAAGGATTTAACAGAAAAACTATTTAAGAGGAAAGAGAGTAGACAATGGCCAAAAGCTGGCCACCACAGGCTAAAAGGCTTTTCTGGGATGAAGTTCAGGATTTACAGCAAGAGAGCAGGTAAAACGTTGGTAGCCTATTACTCATCCTAGATTAATACCTCATTGATACATAGAAAATAGTTTCATGTTTGTGATTCCAGTTTTACAGTAAAAAAGTTGTTAAAGCAGCATTCCAGGAACATTTTGCCAAAATTTCAGCCACCATGGTGTTAATAACCAGTTTGGAATACTAAAATTCAAATTTATAAATCAAGTGACTCTAACCATCTTTTGTAAGCTTTCTATCTGAGATGAATTCAAAAAAACCTACATAGTAATTTTATGAGAAGTGAAGGGTTCTAAACATACTCACAGCCAATATGCGAGTCAAGCTTTCTTAAACCGTTAAACGTGAAAATACGACGACAACTAATGGCTTCTATTGTGGCATAACAGTCGAATGAAATAACAAAATGGCTAGATATCCTTTTTTTCGATTAACAATTAAAAAAATATAAAAATTTGGATCAAACAAAATGACTATTACGATATCATAACCTAATATATCATTCAATTATGCAATGGCTCACATTTGGTTCCGTGGTTTCATACTTCACAATGGGCAATATTAGAAGCATTTTAACATCATTTTAACTACTCCCATTGTTTCACTAAAATCTTGACATCGTCCATTTTAGGCGTTCACCTAAAATCTTCACATGTCCTAAAATAGAAAGGTTTTTGAGTGAAAGGTCTAAACTACCCTCACCCAAAACCCACCCACCATTTTAATTCCCAAGTCCAAGGGCACAACTAGAAGTCTTACACCAAACAAAAATTCCTAAATCTACATGCAATTTTTTGATGTCAAGATTTTAGTGAAACGGAGGGAGTACGTAATAGCATGTAATTTGCTAGACAAAGAAGAGTGGTTTATCATAAAAAAGCGTTGCCACAAATCCATTGGCAAATATTTAGCCATAGAATTCTTCAAGGAAAACAAGAAATGCTTCCTAGTTCTTACATGATCAGAATAAGATTAGCTAGTACATCAGAAAGTATTTCTTGAATAAAGATGGCAATGATGCATTGAAAAAAAAGGCCAAAAATAAGAAGGTCAGACTGAAATTTTGGTTACACAAATACCAAAGAAAAGTGGTTAGCAATTTGGCCACATCATAACTAACTCAACTAGAAATCAGCAATCTGCAACTGTCATATATTACCTTAAAAAGGGGATCAATGTCGTCATCAATGTCAAACCAGGAAAATTCACTGTGGATTTTCGATGCTGTATAAAGAGTAATTTCTTTCTGCAGTATCAAAAAGACAAAAGGTGAGTGTAGAGATATTTTTAGTGTGGTTCAATATATGTCGTAGTCAATATTTAATTAGTATATTATGGATTGGCATTTAAACATTGTTTGTGAACCATATCTAATACATTATGCCTTCACCAACTCATGGAGATGTATATCTACCCAGTTTCCCTTTGCCCGCCACTAGAGCAAATAATAATAACTAGAGTTTATCGAGCTGAAATTGACTGGATACTTGGATAGTAGCAAAGCTACACATCCAATTGAAATGACTGGTAGTAGTGATGTGTTGCAACGCCGCTGATAATAAATGGTGATTAATCCACATAAAAACTATGCAATTACCAGTCCTCACCATTGGATTGCTTCTAGTTGAGACAAAATGCTTGTCCGTTTATGTATATCTAGTGAATAAAAAATTGGATTAAAGACCAAAGACATGCCAAGAAAGGAGACTCAAACAAAACTTTCACTGCTTAAAAATTTGGAGGAAACCTGCTTCAGCTACAAACTCAATAGGTGGTGGTTGACTGGTTGCTGCTGTTATTGTACTTAAAAACATGAGAATAACTATGCAATTAGTTAGCCACAGTGAGTCGGGGGTCAAGATCTCACTAAGGCCCTTAATAGGATTCGGTGGCGCACTAGGATCATATAGTAAACTCCACATAAGGGGTCCCTTCCATTAGCTTCTTACATAGTAGTCTTCTTAGGTTGTGGGTGTTCTACCCCTGTCACCTTGTGTGTGCTTTCATTGCATCCCTCCTGTACCTTATCATATTCTCTCTCTATCAGCTGTTATATTTATTGTTTCTTAATACTTTTCCTTTTATGTACTCCTGTCCTATAATAATGGTCACTGTTACTTTGTTAGGATGTCCAGAAAATATAGTCACCTCCTAAGCTAGTTATTATGTTTCCAATTCATCCACTTACTCTTCTAGTTGCAAAACTCATACTGAAAGGTTGATTTTTATAAGAAAATTTCGCTTCGAATGTAAGAAATCCTTAAATTTTCACTGTCACTAAGTGGCAACTAATTCTGGATAGGGGTTATTATTTTACTTTTTTGTTTTCATTGCTATGACTACAAAAACTACTACACCATATGTTTATATACTTGAGCTACCTTTCATTATAACTACCCTTTTGAAACAACTTATCTGATTGTCTCAGCTTATTAGGGGTAAGACTTGTTTTGATGACCTCCCCATATCCCATTCATAGTGTGTTGTTGCTCTTGTTGCTTGTAGCTGAAAGGTATATGCCAGTCCACTTTGCTTGATACTTCTTATGCATATACTTGAATAAACAATAAACATAGTAGATATTTCTTATGCATATACTTGAATAAACAATAAACATAGTAATATAATGATACCTGGTAGAATGCAAGGCACTGAAGCACAAACTTATCCATAGAGTCTAGTTCCAAATCTAAGGCAGCATCATAGTCTTTCACCTGGCATTATAAAATGAATTCTCAAAACCATGAGTATTACTTTAAAAACCACAATCAGGGTAGGTAGGTCATGACTCTCTATACCGCTTCTCTGAACTGTCCAATAGCATGGTGAGAGGAAGCTCTCAAGTACAAACATTCCACATTCGAGCTCTCAATACTCAGGGCCATGGACAGATCCTTGATGGCATTCCTGCAAATGCAGAATTCCGTCAATTTGGCTATAAGAGGAATAGTAAAAGCAGTTTTAAGAAATAACTTATGAAAACAATCTTTACAACAAATTTATGTTCAAAAAGATCTAGTATAGAACCTTTGGGAGTCCCCAATGGTGGGTGTACTTAAAAGCAATAATGAGCACTATGTTCCATAAAATATGAACATTAAAATTCACAAGTCTGCCTCTGAGAACGGTTAGGAGGAAAAAGAATTAATCGGCATCAATTGTATACATAAACAATGTGTTCCCAAGATTTGGCATGACTTGTCACACCCATATCAAGGATTTGGATTTTGGAAGGCTTTGTTGTCTTAGGCATTTATTTTAGTATTTCTAGCATTTACAATTACTATAATGACTTTTGCTTTGTTGTAAATATTGTGAGGGTGTCTCATCCTACTTGAATTTTCTCCTTTTCTTAACAAAAACCTCTTTTATTATTGTTGAAAAAAGTTGAAGTCTCTTTCCTTCAAATTTGCATGTAAAACCTAAAACCAAAGCATTTTCTTTATTACCATTTACCGTCATTCAGCCCAAGAGAAGCATGAGAGGGTGTGATTCAGACAGATTGACTAACCAGCATATTTCCTCACAGTATTTCCTCTGTTCTACACGATATTCCTCAAGAGTCGGGAAATACGAAATGGTGTCAGTGTATTCTTCTACCTTGCTAGCATACAACCAAGTGAAGGTTTATATTTTGTCGACATAAATGTTCACATTTGACGAAAGGTCCATGGAATATAGAGCTGGTATTAATTTTTGTTTTTCCCCTTTTTCACCTTGTAGGAGAGGATGGCACAATTGACAAACTCGGTTAGAACTTAGAAGTTCCAGCAAATTGGAAAATTTTACTGAAGAAATATGACAAAGCCATTCCCCAACATACCATAAGTGTGAAAGGGAGCGAAAACAGCAATAAAAACTTCTCATATTTTCATCCAAGAGGTATCTAAGACTTTGATTCAGTCACTTGCTGATACAGAGGACTCAATGCAATAACCCCCACCCTCTTTTTTCTTCTTGGATTCAGTCACCTGCTTCAGATCGCATATTCTCTACACTGTAGCCAATGAACAAATCTAAGACTCGATCCACAGCTGACACTTTGCCATGCCAAAAATCATGAATAGAAAGGATTATGTTTCAGCATCTTCAGCTTAAAGAAAGAGGCAGAGAAAATCTGGTGATAACAGAGTTGAAGAAAACGATTGGTGAGGCAGCAGAGATTTTGGATGCAGCATGTGCATCTGAATCAGTCCCTTTATCTATGTTTTCGGAGTTGGAGCCAATGTTTCGATTGACCACTACGGGGGCTCCGAGGTCTGTTAGGGACCCCGTTTCTTGCCATGGGCTCCTCTCACGACCCTATGGGGCTGCCCGTGCAATATCGTGGAAAAATATGACGCCTCGGTTTTTGGGGCTCCGGGACCCCATTTTGCCCACTATAGCCCACGCTTTTGGGCCCTCCCGGGCGCCGGTCTAGTTTTTCCCCACCGGCTTGCGTGGTCACTCGGGGGTACCTAAGACGACCCCGCGTGGCTCCGTGCGCCGTTCCGAGAGGCCTAAGTGCCCTTGCGCTCGTGTTTTCTCCGATCGGGGCATTCTTTCGGGTGACCATTCCGGGCACTTGTAGGGCTCTTAGGGACCCGGATTCTAGCCATGGGCCCGTCCTACGACCTTATGGGGCTGCCCGTGCAATATCGCCGAAAAATATGACACTTTAGTTTTTGGGGCTCCGGACCCGTTTTGCCCACTTTAAGCTCACACTTTTTGGCCTCCCGGACCTCGGCCTAGTTTCGCCCCGCAGGCTTGCGTGGTCACTCGGGGGGACCCAAGAGCCCCCCTCGTGGCTTCGTGCGCCGTTCCGAGAGGCCTAAGTACCCTTGCGCTCGTGTTTTATCCGATTGGGGCCTTCTTTCGGGTGACCATTCCGGGCACTTTTAGAGCTCTTAGGGACTCGGATTCCGGCCACGGGATCCTCCCACGGCCCTATAGAGATGCACGTGCAATATCGTCGAAAAATATGACACTTCAATTTTCCGGGCTCCAGGAGCCGCTTTCCCCACTTATAGCCCACGCTTTTTGGCCTCCCGGACCCCGGTCTAGTTTCGCCCCGCCGGCTTTGCGTGGTCACTCGGGGGGACCCAAGAGGCTCCCTTATGGCTCCATGCGCCGTTCCGAGAGGCCTACTTGCCCTTGCGCCCGTGTTTTCTCTAATTGGGGCCTTTTTTCGGGTAACCATTCCGGGCACTTCTAGAGCTCTTTGTGACCCGGATTCCGGCCATGGAATCCTCCCACGCCCCTATAGGGATGCCCGTGCAATATCGTTGAAAAATATGACACTTCAATTTTCGGGGCTCCGGGAGCCGTTTTGCCCACTTATAGCCCACGCTTTTTGGCCTCCCGTGCCCTGGTCTAGTTTCGCCCCACCGGCTTGCGTGGTCACTCGGGGGGACCCAAGAGGCTCCCATATGGCTCCATGTGCCGTTCCAAGAGGCCACATGCCCTTGCGCCCGTGTTTTATCCGATTGGGGCCTTCTTTCGGTTGACCATTCCGGGCACTTCTAGAGCTCTTTGTGACCCGGATTCCGGCCATGGGATCCTCCCACGCCCCTATAGGGATGCCCGTGCAATAGCGTTGAAAAATATGACACTTCAATTTTCGGGGCTCCGGGAGCCGTTTTGCCCACTTATAGCCCACGCTTTTTGGCCTCCCGGGCCCCGGTCGAGTTTCGCTCCGCCTGCTTGCGTGGTCACTTGGGGGGACCCAAGATGCCCCCTCGTGGCTCGGTGCGCCGTTCCGAGAGGCCTAAGTGCCCTTGTGCTCGTGTTTTTTCCGATCGGGGCCTTGTTTCGTGTCATCATTTCGGGCCCTTCTAAAGCTCTTAGAGACCCGTATTCCGGCCATGGGATCCTCCCACGCCCCTATAAAGGTGCCCGTGAAATATTGTGGAAAAAGATGACACTTCAATTTCTTGGGGTTCGGATACCCTTGTCGTGTATAGGGATGTCGTGTAGGCCTGGGCATGGTGAGGGTCACTTTAACCTCTGTGACACTGTCGATGGACATGCACGGACACCTTGACACCCCAGCGCCCGAACAGCGCCCGGACACCTTGGCATGCGCCCGGGCATAAAGGCATGCCACGTGGACATGCTTGGGCACCAGGGCATGTCAGCGCCGGCATGCCATCGCCCGGGCACCAGGGCATGCCAGCGCGCGGTAGCGCCTGGATATGCCCGGTCATCAGGGCATGCCAGCGCCCAGACATGCCTGGTCATCAGGGCACGCCAGCGCCCGGTAGCGACCGGACACGCCGTTCACCCGGGCATCCTGACACCCTCGTGCCCGAGCATAAAGAGAATTTTTTTTTTCAGTGGGACTTGGAGCCTCATCGTTTTTGGCTTCAAGGGGCTTCCCTTAGCGTAGAATAGTTGGTGCCTCGCCACCATATAATTCTTCCCTTCACGGGGACTTAGCATAATTCCATAACCTCTCACGGCGAACCTCAGGTGGGCTACCATAGTAAGAGTTGGGGATTTTTTGGGGAGGGAGGAGGGAGGGGGAGGGACGAATCGAAGCTACGTAGGACTGAATCGAAGCGACGTATGACTGAAACTCAGTAGATCGTGGCAGCAAGGCCACTCTACCACTTACAATACCCTGTCGCGTATTTAAGTTGTCGGCAAAGGATTCAACCCACCGCTCGGGAGGAATTGTACTTCAAGGCAGCCCTCGCCGCGCTGGGTTAGCCTACGACACGTGCCCTTGGGGCAGAAGCCCCTACTGCAGATCGACAATCGGGCGGCGGGCGCATGCGTCGCTTCCGGCCCGGATTCTGACTTAGAGGCGTTCAGTCATAATCAAGCGCACGATAGCTTCGCGCCACTGGCTTTTCAACCAAGCGCGATGACCAATTGTGCGAATAAAAAAAACTTCCTTTCTTCATGCTCTAATGAGCAACAATTGGATTAGCAGGCTGAAGACAGGTAAGAGTAGAGTGCGCAGCTATCACTTTATCTCAGATCAAAAAGCCATGCCTAAATTGACAACAGCAAGGTGGAGAAAAAGGAAAAAGGACTGAAGTTGAATAGGTTGTTGTTAACAAAAGAGGCCACAAATAGAGCTTTTAAAGCAGAGGTAAAGTACTGTTCTTCAAGGAACATTTGGTCATAACGCCACTAGCACAAAGGCTCCTTTGTCATGACAGTAAAAACCTCAATATTGCACTTGAAATAAATGGAAGTTGAACCCTCTTAGAAACCATAATCCAAATAATACGTACAACCCTCACTTAACTAGCTCATTTTCTGCAAGAACTACACTTGAAAGAGTACTACAAACAACCAAAAAAAAAAAAAAAAAGAAAAACGAGCCCTGCTGCTGGGAAGGTAAAAAATATTCTCCGAGTTTTTTTTTGTAAAATAGACAGGATATACAGGAGACAATATTCAATTAAGATGAAGAGGAACAGAAGAGACCAGAATTCAGATCAACAAAATAAGATATCAAGACCAACATCACTACTTTTATGCCACTCAATAAGGTCGTCACCCCTAAATTTTCAATTACAAGGTACAAGTAGAAGATCTCTTCACAGATTGTAAAACTGAACAAATTCAATATCAGATTATTATCAGCTTGGTGAAAGAGCAATACCTGTGGTCTCCCATCCCATGGTTTATGAGTCCACGCAGGTAATATGCTTTTGCATACCTAATTCCAACATCAGAACATAGGGGAAATAACTTTAGTCAGAACTTGGATGTAAAATAAGGAGGTCTGAATCTTCAACTGAGATATAACAACTCATTATGCCCACCAAGACATGAATGGAAAAGTTCTTCCTAGCATTACCTCCCATCAATTTCTAGAGCTCGTGTAAGGCATTCAAAAGCTTTAGTTGTATTTGCCAAATCTTGATAGAGCTGCCATGTAATTATGATAACAAATCAGTAAAGCTCTTCACAAAGAAGTAACTGCAGTTACTGCACCATGATGATTAGCAGATTAGCACCTACTGCAACTACTGATCTAGTTAACCATCTAATACTACACATCTGAAAACATAACAATAGTTACTACAAAAAAGGCAGCATTGTGAACATTCATAGACTTAATAAGCATATCTTGAACAAATAGACAACAGACAACATACTTGGGGGACAGCGGGGGGGGTGGGGGGGGGGGGGGGGGTGTTGGGGAGAATAAATAAGGGCTTCTACTTGCAGTCACTTTTAAATAAGTGAAGCCTGAGCACTGGGAGTTATCAGTGGGTATACTTCTTCAATCCACAGGAAACAAAACTCAAATATCAATGCAAATTCAAATAAATGAGGGATTGAAACAGAAGAAACCAGTCATCATTACACTATACCTGGGTTAGATGAGTCCATGCCTCAAGGAAATCACAGTCAAATTGAAGTGCTTTCATGTGCGACTCCTTGGCTTTCTTGTACTCACCAATCGATGATAAAGACAAACCCTAAAAAGATTATATTTATGCCTGTCAAAAGAGAATAGGAAGCAAGGCATACGTACATTCACTTCCTCCTGTATCCAGAATCAAGATTTCACAATGTCAAGAACTCACCAAATATGTATATGCGGACTTGTTGCACCTGTCAAGCTTGACACATGCAGAAAGGTCTTTAACAGCTGCGTCGAAATCCTTGAATTTGAAATTAACAATTCCTGGTGGCAAAATACATCAGCAATGTTTGGCAAAGAAAGTATACATATTACTAAATTAAGCAACTTTCAATACTTATAGTTAAGAAGACCTTTCCAACTCTGCAAAGTTAAACTGGCATCTTAACCCCACAACACTAGCAAATTTGTAGATAATGACAAGAGATTTCGTAATAATTAATTAATTATTTACCAAATCAAATGTGTCATGGTGTACCTCACTTGCTGATAGTCATCTTTAGTTCTTGGAATACCAAACCCTCTTAGCTAAAAGCTTCAATAAAGAAGCTTTTAGAGTGAATACTTCCCGGAAGTGTAATAATGAAAGGGATTCCCAAGACCTCGAGCAAATTTGAGGGTACTAGTTACCCACCACCCCAAAAGAAAAGAAAATGTTAAAAAAAGGGGAAAAAAAAGAAGAAAAGAAAAGACAGCACCAATCTAGAAGAGCCTCAGGATGTCAAGTCACAGAACTCCCCCCTATAACAACACAGGAGTGNATGTATACGACCTTATCCCTGACAAGCAACAAGGTGTGTTTATGAAGAAATGATACTGTCGTGACGTTTTGAAATTCCGTGATCATCTTGTTTCATTAAAGTCCCCCATTTATAGACTACCCATACATATATCATGGCAATTAAATGGTGGAAATAATCATCCTGGAACGGAAAGCAAAAAGGGATAACATATGAACCTAGTATTGGTATATGTAAAACTTCCCTACGATACCCTAACAATTCTGTCTTTATTTTTCTCTTTTTTTTTTTTAATGACATTGGTATCCGAGCTTTTGCCCGACTAATCCCATGGGCGTTGAAGTTAACGGTCAAAACCTCCAGTTGCCGTAAGGAGATTCGAACTACAATTCTGTCCCTTCTACTCCCAACTGCCATATGAAAATCTGTTCATTACATACACATTTAAATACATATATTTAAAATTGATCGTGCCCACTAAGTGGTTTGACAAGTGGATATTCATGTTAGCATATACGTCATCATCATGTCAACACCAACACATGTGTAGTTGGGTCCCTCTCAATTAACTAGGGAATGCCCAGGTAAAAATAAATGTTGAATAATATAAGCATTCAAACACAAAATGAAAGGTTGTCGTTTTGATAAAATGGATTGCCAGCATTCATGCACATAGATAATGCTAGGCATAATGGCGTACATGAACATCATCACTAGGTATTGGCTGGTCCATTGACTCAACCATGAAGCATTCATTACATTACCTAATTAAGTCATTCATGCATGGCCGTAACGCAAAATGCACAACAACCTTCCAAGAAGATATAGAACATGCACTAGATCTTGACACACCCTCTATAAAAGGAGGACTTGCCCATGGGTTGAAGCATCTGTCAAGAACTAAAGTTGGAATAGTGTCTAAATAGTGAAGTAGCTTTGAAATTACCATAATTCTGAAGCTTGATTGATCCCAATTGAAGGTGTCCAAATTTCAATGAACAAGTGTTTTTGAGCTCCACCCTTCTGTAAGATTATTCTTGTCGTAGTCTATCATTTTGGATGAGCTACTGTTGTGGGTAACCTTTAATCGAGGCTAAGAATGTCATATTCTAAACCTTATTAATTCATGAGTTAAATAACCAAAATAGATTACGAGATGAGCCAAATCTCATGATACCTATATGGAAATTTCCCGATTATTAGTGTTTACATTATTTTTAAAATGATTATGTTCAATGATTCATTTGTTAATAGATTTTGCAACTGCAGTGTAGAGTTGTCGCAACTAATTTGCACTTGAGTTCCATTGAATTTGAAAGTCATTCAACTATTCATTAATGTTTTATTTCAATATCATCATACTTGCTATAATCACTATTGTTCATAATCGGATATCGAAAAGTTCCAATATCTGAATCCGAATCTGAAAGTTTAGATATCCAGTTTTCAAATATCCAGAAATAATACTTTTTATCTATGTTTTCAAAGTGCATGATTGAATAGAAAAAAAAAAACACATTTTATTATACTTAAAACAACTATTTTTGGATATTTCTAATCCATATATTTCAGGCATTTGATATTTACAAGTATAAATAAAATGATAACTGAGTATTTCAAATATCCAATATTCGGATATCTGAATATTCAAAATTCTGGACATAACCTTTCTGAAAAAATATTTTTAAAGTGTCCTATAGTTTCTTCTGATATTATCATTTTAATATATTAGCTATCGTTATTTTAGTTTAACATTGAGAGCCCATGAAACACATGCCTCGTGAGTGATTGTGAAGGAATCAGAGAAGAGAAGAGAGGGGAAGGGGTAAAAACGATCAACAGGATGCACATCCAGAATAAGTTTAACCAACTGACCCCTCTCATGTAGTATATCAGCTGAATTAGGTTCAAATTCCAATGCCTTTGACAAGTCACCAATAGCCTGTATTTAAAATTTGTCACATGTATCAGATTTGTAAAAGAACTAATCAAACTAGAGCAGTTTACTGCAACCTGGTGGAACATAGAAGCAAACATGAAACATGAAACATGAAACACCTAAATTATTTGATAGCAACTGTACTCCCTGGCTGCAATGAGGATCTGCCAACTCAGTAACAGAGAATCAGGCAAAAGGATTTATAGTAGTTGTTAGTATTAACACCACGAACAATAAATCATGCTCATGATCTTATTGGCCATTTACAACTTAAATGCAGATAATAAACATTTAACTTTACCAAATATCTTTTCCAACCATCTTTTACAGCCAGCTAATAATACTAGTTAGACAAACCAATTTTTTAAAGAAGCTGCACAACCAGCCAATCTAACGAGCTAGCCAACAGGGCCCAATTCCTCTTTACCAGTCAACTCTGAAATAGCAATTACTTATTAAATTATTTTAAACAGTTGCATAATATTTAAACAGTAAATCGCTTAAAAAATGAATTTCAATATGATAAATAATGTAAACTGTACTTGTAAACTCCCTACATTGGTTTTTGTGCTACATCAAAAGGGTAGGGAGATAACCAATTAAGGCATTTCAATTGTACAAATACCAGAAGATAGAATACATAAAGCACCAGGATACCGGCTCTGTATCTTACCCCAGCAGAATCTCCCAAGGCAGCTCGTGCTTGCCCTCTACGTTTCCATGCCTCACCAGCTAATGGGTTTGCCTCTATAGCCTAAAACACAGTTTGTGAAGAGCTCATCTCAGCAAGAGCCTAAAGATTTTCACAACCAGGTTAATCTAGTGGATACCTTGGTAAAATCAGCAATTGCAGCATCAAGCTCTCGTTGAAAAGCATATGCTGTCCCTCTTCCAATCAGTGCCTCAGGGTAATTTGAATCCTCTTTCAGTATCTGCATACTGCCACAAGTTAATATAACAAGGTTTCGGCAAAATTATTTCAAGAATATTCCCTTTCAAAAAATGGATGAAAATCCATAAAGGAACTTGTATAACCTGGTCAAAAATTGATATTGCATGAGTGTACCTTCCCTCATTTACCTGCCATTAGATGTTGGTAAAATACTAATCAGGTCAACTCCGGAATAAGTGATGCACACACAAACAGATGTAAAGAGTAGACAAATTTGGTATTTTTAACAGAGTCTACTCATTCCACAGAACACTTAATAGATTCAATGTACAGAACAATTTGCCTTTCAATAAAGACTGAGGAATAATACACTCTTCTACTTCCTTAGTGACACTTCACATAGTCATATCTTCCTACTGCTTAAAGAGCTAATAATCATTTACACCACAAAAAATTTCAACATTCTTAGCTTCCCTCTTAGTCAAAGAAGAATAGGAAAAGAAAGGCCAAGACAGGAAGAAGCCATAATACAAACTAAACCACAGCCTAGTCTTAGCAAGTTTGCTCTTTCAACTACTTAATACAGGTCCTAGAGTTCTAACTACCCTACATGGCTGCATATGTTGAAGATAGGTAATAATTATTTAATTTCACTTTCACCGGATGTAATTGCACAAAAAATCAGCTATCCTAATACAATAACTTAAGCATGTTAATATCCATCAAAAACCTTTTTCCTAAGTTATAAAGCCCTTATGGTTCACTTCAATATCCACCGAACATCAGCAGAGGATCCTTTACAAAAGCAGTAGTAGGGTCTTGACATGAATCATAATGAAGATGACCCTTTCGAGGTTGCATGTGCTAAAAGCAATACGAAAGGGAACATATGAGATCTTGAACCACCACCCAACCCTATAGTTGAAACAAAAGTTTTGGCTCAAACATCAGCACCATTCGCAACTACAGTCAATCAGCTTATCACCAGTGGTACCCGTAAAGATAGCTAAAGCAAATGCTGGGTAGGAACATACCTCTGCAATTCCCCTTGATAATCGAAAATCTAAGTTAATTGATTTTGATTTTGAAATCCGAGCAACACAGACTTTCTGATTCTTCTTGCTGGCATCAATCCACTCAAAGTCTTCAGAAGATCTGCTGCTCGATTTGGTGGGAACCTTCAGCATGTTAACTTTATTGCGTGATTCATCACTTGGTTTGCTGTGTGATTCCAACTCACTACTCAATTTCCTATAAGTGCCGTTGGATTTGCTTTCAAACTTCTTAGTTTCCTTCACCTTTTCCACTGACCCATTCTGCAAATGAGATTCATGGACTAATTTGCTCTGTACCTCAGAAGTTTTGTCAGACTCACTGATGGCTTCAACACCATCCATGGACTTATTATAATCCTTTGAAATGTCATTTTCACCAATACTGTGGCCTTCTGAAACTGTTAATGGTGCTGATGATCCACTTAGGTCCATAGCACACTCTTCCGGAGTTATATTTCCATTTGCATTCTCCTTTACCAGCAGCTCTTCCAATTCTAAAAGCTGCTTCAAATCTGAAGACTGATTTAGAGCACAGTCATAACCTTGTCTCCAGACGAAGACAGCATCATCTTTCCTTCCCAAGGCAGAATAGGCATGACCTGCAGTTTAAGCCAAAATCAAAGATAATTGACAGCTAATACGGTGATACCTTTTTTTTCCAATGAACAAGGGCAGTTAAAATATATAATGCTGATACGAATCATGATTTTGTTTATTAGTTTCAATCCTAAGGATTCCAAATAGAAGGATGTCCAAGAGATAGCCATAGAGAAGTTAGAAGGAAACTGTCGAGGATGACCTTCCTCACTAGAATCTTGTGGAAGAGATGGTTACTGACAGGTAGATCAGCATTGAGTAATTCATATGGATGAGCCCAAATAGTTGGAAAAAGCTCCACTTTCCAAATCTTCTTTACCTATTTTAATACACCACTTATTTTATGATAATATTTAAGTAGATTTTTTTGCATGTGTATGTGATTCGTTCATCCAGTGCAACAGTTGCTTTGCAATTTTTGTGATACGGATGCATACATGTAACCACCCTAGACCTCCCCATACAGATGCATATTTGTCATTATGGTGTTCTTTTTCACATGATAGGTTGAAGTGCTCAATGAATCATGATATGATCAAATTGTGTAAAAGAGCGCCCTTTTAACATTCCTCATATCCTTGTAACCATCATCAAATTCTCTAACCTAAGTGAAGAGATGTCTCCAATTTGGATAAAGGGAAAATAGTCAGCAGCAAATCCAACCACTTATCTCAAATGACAGCTGCCTTCCTCATAGCTATCAGCACAATGTTCCCTAGCTAGGAGCATAGCCCAATTCATGAAGAATTAACAAGCAATCCATTTTCATAACAACACAGCAAAACAGGATTAAGAAATAGCAGCAGAAATCTCACCAAGTAGAACGTACAGTATTTGATCAATGCATTTTCAGTTTCCATTTACAACAAACTTGAATTGAAACAATTCGATACAAAAATTACTGAGCTCCAAAGGCGCACCTTTAAGAATGTAAGCTTGAAGGAGGCCAGGATCAAGTTCAAGTGCTCGATCACAATCCTTGATCACATGCTTGTGGAGCTCCAATTGACTATAACAGAACGCTCGATTACTGATTCAAAAGAAAAAGAAAAAAAACACACACACGCACACAGTCGTTAATCAATTAAATCCGAAATCAAGAATCTCAATTGAAGCATATTAATCGAGAGAAGATAAATGAAGAAAGAGAACCAGAGGTCTTGAATGGCGGAGGAGCGAGCGAGGAGAGAATCGAGAATGCGAATGGCCTTGGACCAGTTCCGAGAGCTGCAGAGCTTCGCAAGCTCCACTCTCTCGGACGCCATTGAATATTGATGGAGAGCTTGATGATGAGAGAGAAAACTCTTCTTCTTCTCTCACTTTGTACACAAACTGAGAGAGAAGAAGCAGAAGAAGAATAAAAGCATGAGAGAGAGAGAGAGAGAGAGAGAGAGAGAGAGAGAGTGCGTTGAAATGGGGATGAAGCAAGGGATCGATCGACCGATGATGGCTCTGTTTGAGACGTTAGAAGGAGGAGGTTGTGGGCGTGCTAGTTCGCAAATTTCTAGGTTTTTCTTTTTCTTTTTCTTTTTGGGTTTTTTTGTTCGACTTCGTTGGTGTTAGTCAATGGCGTCAAGTCAATCTTAGCCGACCACGTCAGCATTTGTGACGCGTTGGTTTGGAGTCAGTTGAGGATTAACGGTTATGATGGCGTGAAGAGTGATAGTGAGCTACTGACCTGGCTTTATCCTCAATTCCTCATCAAAGTGAAAAATCCCATTCAACAACTCTAAAAATCTCACAGGATACCATCAGTATTCAGTGTATTTACAACTCGTAGAAATCTTTGAGATTCCCTTCACACATTGCGTTATTTCTGCATCTCCAAAACCGGAAAAGGAATAAAATAAAGAAAAATTTGATGTCAATAATTCAATATTTTAGCGATCCAACAAATAATCCCACATTCTGAAATTAACAACAATAATCTCACATTTACCTTCATCCCACAATAATGAGTGTTTCATCCCACAATAATGGGTTAAGCGACATCTTCGTTAACTCCCAGTTACGGAAATGATAATGTGGTAGGGATTTGTTATTAATGTCATTGAACCGTTTACTTTTTAACCCCCTGTCATGTCATTATTTCCGTAACTTGGAGTTAACGAACATGTCACTTGACTCATTATTGTGGGGACGAAGGTAAATATGGGATTATTCTTATCAAATTCTGAATGTGGGATTATTTTCGTCGGATTGCTCAAAGGTTGGATTATTGGCATCAAATTTCCTTTTATACTGTAAATTCAGTTTAATTCTACAGTACAATTTATTTATTCATTCAATTCAGTTCAACTCAGCAATCAGCTTTAGTTACACTATTGCATTAGTACTACTAATTTCTAAACAAAAATGCGTCCAACATTTACTCTAGCAAAAACTAAGCAGGTCGTCATGTAGTGAATCCAAAAGCCATCTATCAAACAAGTTAGAGATCCAAAGAGTGATCAAACCAAATTTTCCAAGAGCCGAATCCAGAGTACTGGCCATTTCATGTCAAATCACAAAAAGTTGGTTTCCTTAGACGATAATGACCTGAATAAGTCATGAACTTCAATTCGCAAAGACTGGGAAAGTCAAGACTTTCAGCCTGAGCACACAACAGCAATAATGCAGGGAATTTGGAAACCATGGAAATTGCTCAGCAAATAGGATAACTACGGCTACTTGTTTCATGTCTCTCTAGTTTGTCTGCTAAATATAATGTTTCTCTAGTTAATAAGCTGAATATCATTAGTTTTTAGTCTCTCTCTGTCAATGATATGCTTTATGGCTTCGAAACTGAAGATCACATGGCAATATTAAGGCTAACTAGGTACCCTATCATTAAGGTTAGGATCTTACATGTCTACCACTTCATTTGAAATGGTAGCTGAAGAAAAATTGAGCCATTAACGACGAGCTCAAAACCAAGAAAATATCATAGTAGGAATTCCCTGCCACGGTTTAAACCAATTACAAAGGAGTTAAGCACTGGAAAGTTCGAACTGGGAAAATATTTCCTTCAAGAATAAAGCAAGTAGGGAGTTTCTACCAGGCAATGTGAAACTCCAAGACCAAGCACAGACTAGTAGTAGAGAGAAAACCAACTTCCATCAATGTTTAAAAATAAAACCGATTATTACATGTTTATGTGAATTGACTATCACAGAAAATTAGATATGAAAACCAAAATACAAAGTCCAAAAAATGTTCTTCGAGCGCAGCAAAGTGACAAAACAACCTTATTGCTGTATCTGATACGCCTTTCATTCCTTCTTGCCAATTCCATGAGACATATTATAGATCCCTTGCCCCTGGGGAAATAAATGAGACCAACCAAAATGTAAGCAAGGATAGATTCATAAAAGTTGACATCGTTTCATATCAAAATAGAATATAATCAGGTACTCACAATAAGGAACAATGATGAAGCGGCAAACGCAAGAGGAATTGCAACGGAGGTGATTTTGTCCATGGGTCCTTTCAGATAAGTATGCTTTTGGATGCTCTGGAAAAGCCTCTGCTTCGCAATGAGCTTCTCTCTTGGGTAAAATGGTGGCTCTAGCTCTGCTGCCATCCTGCAAATGAAAAAGTAGCAAGTCAAGTTTACAACGTTAACTTCTTCACTTTAGAAGCCAGTTTACAATGTTAACTTCTTCAGTTTAGATGCCATATAGCACATCATAGTCGGAGAGAGAGACAATAAAACTAAAGATAACTCAGCTTATTAACAAAGAGAAACACGACACAGTAGTCATAGTTATCCCTTTCCCCCCTATAAATTTTGGAATAGTCACCAATTAAGTGCGAACATCATCTGAAAAGGTAAACCAATTTGTCAACTCTAAGCCCTTTATACACTATCACATAATAGCAAATCTATCACTTTAAAGTTCACGCCACATTGATTAAAGCCCTAACTAATGCAACTGGAAGTCAATCACAACAAATCAAGGCTCCTAGCTCAGATAAGATGATCACCAATTAGAACAGCTCTCATACATTTTCTACAGAAGTAGAATGGATAAACTCAATCAAGGAAATGCAATTTCGACTGCCTATAAAATCACCAATATATTGACACTAAAATTCACCTCCTAAAAAAACAACTTCATAGGTGCGTATCTCTCTCAAATGAAAAGCCTGCAGAATATATTTGTTTTGTATGAAGCAAGTACACACTAACAACCAATAGCTTGTAGAGATGTATCAAAATAGCAATAATGAATGCATAAATTCCCAACAGCATATAGGCAAGCCAGATTACGGCTCATAGAATTAAAGCCAGAGAAATAACAACCACCAACTAAGGATCGGTTTGATGGAGAGGTAACTGTTTTCCGTGAAAATATAAATAAAGAAAAGGGTGTGTTCGGTTGTGTTCATCTCAAACTTCATGAATCTCTCAAATTTTCACCTCCCAAAAAAAAATAGAAAAAAGAGAAACTATATTCACACTCTATCAATTTTAGAAAATGGATAACATGTTCAAATGAAACCAATTTTCCAATAGTATTCTACGTCTCCCTTAATTTCGTCTTCCAAAAAAAAAAAGAAAAAAGAAAAACAGTGACCCAATGATCAGTCTTCCTGTTGTTTATGCCTAATTGCTTAGGCACTACTATTTTATCATCAAAACAAATTATGTCTTCAATGTTTTGTTCTTCAAACTCACCCACATACCAGAATTCAAATAATTAGACCACTAATTCAAGTTCTTTAAAGTGAAATTCAAATTAATCAATAAGGGGAAAATATACATGAACAATCAGAGAAATCAAAAGAACTTGCTTTCCAAAATGGCAAAAAAGAAAACTGCTGACATCTCCCAGGACAGACTTTCATCAAATTTCACAATCAAAGACAAAATTTCTTCAAATTTTACCAAGGTTTGATAGATTAGGGTTCACATCGACAAACCCTAGATCGCGAAGAATGAGAAACTATATGATCAAAACGGGTGCTACAAACAGCAGATTTAGACGCTATAACATTTAATTTACATTTGTTGTTAGAATCTGTAACCGTGGATTAACTAAATTCAGAAGAAACCAGATATAAAGAAACATCGAACGATGCAATAACAAAAACCTATGAATCAAACGAGGTAGAACTCAAATGGCAGATAGAACAGTAAGATGAGAGATAACACAAAAACTGGAGAAGAATAACAAAATCGAAGGCCATTAAAGGGAGGGGATAGAGATCTGTACCTGATGATTGAAGAAGATGGATGAAACGATGACCGAAGAAACTGCTTCCTCGTGAAAAAGAGAGACTCTTCGTTGCTGACTGTAAAGCTCCGTGTTTTGCACCCTTGTATAGCACGGGCATCTTTATTGAGGATAATTGGGTTGGGCCAAGTGGTATTGGTTAGATCCATATCAGATCCACTTGAGTATCTTGGTTTTCGAAATTAGGCCTAGCCCAAATTCTTTTGGAATTTGTAGGATTCTGATCTTATGGGTTTCTTCTTAAGTGGGTCACTAGACTTTAGTCGGGCTTTTTCACAAAAGCCCAAAAGCCCAAGTATGAGATAAGCCATTGGGGTATTGACCATATCGAAATATATTCCAATACTCTTACATCTACTTAGGCTTGACCCAAAAAGGAAAAAAAATAAATATTGTAGGCTTGTAAAATGGTTACCATCATTGTGAAAATGTAGCTTTGACTTTTAATAGTGACTAATGATATTTTTTTTAAAAATTAATATTACCTCCAATTTTGAATCAGAAAAATATCATATCAGGTAAACTGGTATGTCATATCATATCAAAAATTAGGGACTAGTAAATGAAAAAAAATGGTACTCAGGTAAGGAAAAACTGGTAGCAGGGTTAGAAAAAAGTTGTATTATGATAGGAATAAGTGATACTAGAATAGAAAAAACTGGTACTTAATGCACCTAATAGAAAACCCCCCTGATAAAGAGATTCGATTGTTTTGAATAAGTGTCGTTTTAGAGTTGTGAACACTAATTAAACAAGTGAAATTACTAGACTACCGTATCTAAAATATCATCTTATCTAAAAAAAGATAAGATAGTAGCAATTATATTCAATGTGAGGATAAAATAAGAAAATTAGTAAAAAAAAAAAAAAAAAAAAGTTGAATTGAAATGCTCAAATGACACCTATTTAAAACCAAACAAAATTTTCGATGAGAAAGTAATTTTTCTCATCTTTGGGCTTCTGTGAACTCATATAATTGCATAAAATGTCAAATTTAATAAAATTCAGACAAATATATAGAAAAGGATGTTATATACACGTGTAAGGCTATGTTCTCTTCACCTTATTTTAACTTATATTCAGTTCAGTTCAATTCAATGCATATTATTATTATTATTATTATTATTATTATTAT